>KE504262.1:0-25295 GCA_000344655.2 Fomitopsis schrenkii | reverse complement strand
ACATCCACTTTAACTGATATCCCTGAGCTATCCCATGACACTTCCATTGTTTTGGAGTATTTTCTGCCCCTACAACAGCCCTAGAGTCAATTAAACCAAGGAGGGAATGTGAGTTATCTGAAAATCAATTCCTACTTCTGAAAATTGATTTCCACTGATGCTCTCGAATGCAAACACCACACTATCACCTTTCTAGCTGGCCAACTAGGTGGCTCTAGCCCAAAGGTGTGCAATCCTGCCATCACTTCAACTACTTTGATCTCTCACAAGGAATATCTCATAGTAGTAACACTAACTGGTACCATTTGCCAAACAGGCTCTGAGCTTACCAAAGATTCACATCATTTACATATGTTTAACGCCACTAGTCATGATGAATATAGTCTTTGATGTATGCTTATTGTATGATACTAGTAATCCTCCTTTTGTGCCGGACTTAAAAGATGTATGTACAACTCGCCTACACCTAAGTTGAGTGGTAGACCTCTGACAAAGCTTCTCCATTCGAAACATCAACATTCGAGTAATGTAGACATCATACTAGATAGCCTCAGTGAAACGAGACTCAGCATTGACCGGGCCTGCTCCAGAAGGCACCTCGTTCATGGCAACCCCATCATCCTCATTTGCCACTCGGGGCGGCCTCCCTTCCGGGGCCTTCTCCTGCTGCCGCTTGCTTGGCCGCCTCGAAACGTTCGCGCCGCCCCCATTCGGGACGTCATCCATATGCAGCTTCTTTTCGACCTAGTAAAAGCATGAGATCTCCCACTGTACCGTCCGCAACGCCACGACGCACCGGATACCCATTATGGCCGAGGTCGGTCGTGTACCCTCGATGAGTGTACTCGGGTGGGCCGGCCTCATCCTCCCCCTCCCTCATCTCTCTTGCCTGCTCATACACCTCATCCTCCTCCGCGTCCTGCTCTTCTTCAACGCTCGATCCCTCTTCCTCCTCATCCTCGTCCTCATCCTCGCTCGTATAGCCAGCAGCACGAACAGCTGCCGCGACAGGCCCGCTGCGCTCCATCTGTTCGCTCGCAACGAGGTATCGCGCGCAGAGCATCCGTATGTCGTTCCACCACTCCATCATGTCGTCGTGTGAGCGTCCCCGAAATGCCCACGCGCGCCCGCTACTGCCGCCTCGACCAGTGAGCGAACGCCCGAGACCGCGGAAAGACCCCGTCTTCACTGAACCGCTGCCGTCCTTGCGCTCCTCGATGTGGAACTTATGACTCTTCGCGCTCGGTGCCGATGGCGGCCCAAGTGTACACAAGGGTAAGAATAGACTCCATACAGGCTTGTCCGCCAGTGCCGGGTCGGACGACGCATATTCGTGCAGGAAGCCGGCGGGCGTAAGCACGTAATATGCCTCGCGGTATGCCCTCGTGTAGCGCTTCTTCCGCTCGAGGAGACCCGTGTGCACTGGGATGACGGATGGGTCTTCCCTCGACGGATAGGTGATGTTCTGCGGGTCGCGGAGAGGCGTCTCAGGATCGACTAGGTGGTCTTCCCTAGCGGCGAAGGCAATCCATTCCCTATCGGGGGGTAGCGCACCCATGTCGCGCTCCATTGTGTTCCAAGTCTCGCGAATGTTGTTGTCCATACGCGTTCGCCACTCAGCAAACGTCGACCAAGCAGACTGCAGAGCCTGGATCAGCGAGGCCTCGAACACAGCAGAAGACGACTGCGTGAGGAGCAAGGACTTCTGCAACGCGTTCTCGGTGTGCACTTGCTTCACAAGTTGGCGTGCGACGGCCTGGTTCGCGACGTACGGATCCGTCCTCGAGGTGACGTTGAGCGGCGTATTCTTCAGAATCGATATGTTTGTCCCGAGGTCGCCGATGAACTTAGCGGAGAGCTCGCGCTCTTTGGCGACCGCTGTTGCGAGTTTGCCTGTGTCGTTCTGGATGTTCTGTGGGAGAGGTCTGATTTCTGTGCTTCGCATACAGTCATTGTATCTTACTTTGATATGGGCCTTTATTTCGACGCGAAGCTTCTGCAGATGTTGCACAATAGAGCCGTCAACGGTACGCCCCAGATTGGCATGCTCATCCGCAATTGCGCGTGTGCGGTCGCGAATGCCGTAGTATATATCCTGCACCTCATAAGTAGGTAGACCATCAATATGACGCGCATATACGCACCTGCAAGCCGCCCTCTCCCAAGAACTGGTTGCCGGAGCGGAAGGGGACCTGAATGACGCCCGCCAGCTTGGTCATTTCGCGCGCGACATTGTTCTGGATATCTGCAATGCCTTCGAAGTAAGCAATGAGCTGCTTTACGATGATCTTCCAAGCAGTGAAGCGTTCGATGAGGATGTCGGAGGGGCGTAAGTCATGGGGCGCAATGCTCTTCTTGATGAGCGACTGAGAACGGGAAACGGTCGAGCCATGCTTGCTAGCACGCGAGACAGATCTTGCGCGAGAAACTGAGACGGCGTCGCGGTCGGTCTGCATAGCGGTAAGGGGGAAAGGGTGAAAGGTGGGGCAGACGGGGCAAGGGTATAAAGTTGGCAGACCATGGCGCGTTCGGAGACAGCGCGTTTAGCGCCCACATGACGTCACCCCACCTTTTCCGCGTTCGGCAAGTCACAAATATATGGCTCAGCATGAATGACTCCGACATAAGCAGTGCGATGGTGACGGCAATGAGGTAGTCCATAGTGGAAGGACAAGCTATGTTGGCCTGGCGTACAGCTAGCGAAACACTCTATTCTACCTTGTAACCGACCAGACTCCTCCGCCCAACGATCTCCCCAATCTACAACGCATCATCCGCGAGCGTGTCCGTCAGCACTCAGGCTACAACATGACGCGCACGGGTACTCACCTTGAAGATACCATACGCCTCTACCGCATATATGCCGACTTTGGTCCATTCTCCCGACCGCACGAGCTCCCGCCAGTACGCGGGGTTGGTGGCACGCGACCAGAGGGTGGAGTACGCGTTCTGAAGCGTCGATAGCGATGTTGGGGGCTGCAAACGCTCCGCGACATAGACCTGCTTCAGGAACTCGCGCGCCACGGCGAAGTTGTATAGAAGAGGTTCCCAGTAAGCTATGAAGCAGTGTCAGAACCGCCCGCGCACCAAAAATACACAGTAACGCAGCATCCCGTAGTGGGCGATGGCGAGACAACGCAGTGCATTTATCAGGATGTATGAAGGATGGTACTCACATCCGAGCATGTTCCCAGCCTTCTCGCCGGCCGGGCCCATATATTTCTTGCCCGTCTCCACTGCCTGCCCAAGCCGCTTCCCCGCCAAAGCCAACACCTCCTGGGCCTTTTTCTGCGCCTCCTCAATGTTGACACCACCGGGCGAACTGGACGCAAATCGACGCTGCACACGCACGTTCGCGCGCGGGCGCAGCTGGGCGGTACGGAAAGGAATGGACGCGCGCATCTTCAGTGCTACGGCCGTCTAGGCAGGATCTAAGGTATTATGTAGAGGGGATTGAGGAGGGTCGAGCCTCGCGTGGGGACGTGGTCGGTGACGGTGACGAGAAACTGTTGCCGCTGCCGGTGCTGGCGAGCTCGGAAAGGCCCGGTACGCGGACCCCGGTACCAGCGGCCCTGCGCGGCGAGACGCGAGAGCCCCCGGCCAGGCCGATCGCGCCCCGCCTGTGTGTTACCTAATCACGGTTAGGAGATGATCGATGCTGTCCATCGCACTATTACAGGTCGAGCAGGCTGCTCTACTCCCACTGCCAGCCTCGTCGCCCCTCTACTTGTCTCTTTCTCGCTCTCGAACGTTGTTAGTGTGCTGCCTGAATTGCCTACATGTCGGAAACCGAATCGTACCTTTCGCATGCCCGCTACGGCAAAGACAAGGTCCGCGTCTTCCGCATAGTCCGTGAGGGCGCGGCCCACCGCGTGGTCGAGTACAACGTAACTGCGCTCGTAGAGGGCGACATCGATGCCAGGTGAGTAGTACTGACGTGCGTGACATCCATGAAACGAGGGTCTCTGTCCTCGACTGCCGCCCCCAATCATTGAATGCCCTTTTCCGACTCGGAGCGGTCCTACTGACATCATCTGCCCCAGTTATACCCAGGCGGACAACTCTGTCATAGTTGCAACCGACTCTAGTGCGTAAGCGTACCTCTTCTACGTAACCACAGGCTCATCGATATCGCCGCGTCGCAGTCAAGAACATCATCTACTGTGCGTATCGCACTCGTGCCTGCTCTTATATGGCGATTTGTTCAGCGGTTGCATCTCCGCAGACCTCGCGAAGACCTCCTCCCACGTCCTCAGTCCCGAGCGATTCGCCGTTCACATCGGCACGCACCTCGTCTCCAAGTACGAGCACCTCCATAAGGCCTTCGTCACCGTCGAGAAACTCCGTTGGGCCCGCATTCCCATTGTGAACGAGTTTGAGCCCGTCAAGCTGCACCCGCACTCCTACTTCCGCGATGGCGACGACAAGCGGTTCACGAGCGTGGAGGTAGCCCTCGTCTGCCCCCACCACGCGCACGGGGCCTCGTGCTGACTTTTTCTGCTTTGGATTTCCATAGATCGACGCAACCCTTGGGAAGGACTCTATCATCGCCAAGGTCACATCCGGCATTAAGGATCTTCTCGGTAAGTTGGCCCCACCGGTGCGATCTCTAGCACGTATGACCTACAATTCTGCATTTGTAGTCCTAAAGTCCACTGGCTCGGCCTTCGAGAACTTCGTCCGCGACGAGTACACGACACTTGTCGACGTGAATGACCGTATCTTCAGCACTTCAATCGATCTGTCGTATGTGTACCGTCCGTTCGCGGTCCCACCGCTCAAGGACGACCTCCTGCTCGAGCTGGAGGTCACGGGCGAGGACGCGAAGGAGGGCACCGCTTGGGAGAGCGACACGGTTGCGGACAACGCGCGCAAGATCACGCTCGAGACGTTCGCGCTCGACGAAAGCGCGAGTGTACAGGTGCGTGCCACCCGTGCGCACAATGCGCCGAGTGTCAAGGGGCTAACCGTATCGACACCTCATCGGGGGTGACAGGCCACGTTGTACAAGATGGCGCAGAAGCTCATCGCACAGAACAAGTTCGTCGACCAGGTCACGTACGCGCTGCCAAACAAGCATTACGTGCCCATTGATATGAAGTACATCGGGATCGACAACGTGACACCGTTGAGTATTCATTTCATCTTCGTGTCTCTGGTTCCTTTGCCGCGCGATGCACTCCGTCTTCTATGTTCGCGTCCGTTATTGCTGCCGGCTGGGCGACTGTTGAAAGGGCCACGTCTGAAACGAACCCTCGGCGTGAGCTATTTATGCACTCGCGCGACTCTGCTGATCTCCGAGGAACTCGGAATGGCACCTGCACATGCTCGTGGTCGAGTGGAAGATGCTTGCCAACGCGGCGGCTATGCTAGCGGATGATGAGGCTCCTCGAGCACGTTCTCATGGGGTCCGGACCGCTGATTCACGGGTTGCCGGAGAGGGAATATGCATGCGCAGCAGGGTTCGCGTTCGAGCGGAGGCAGTATCGCACGAAGCACGACTGTGAAATTAAGGCGAGGATGTTCGATCACGCAGCGAAGTTGGGCAGCGATACGAAGACCCCCCGGGGTATCCGAGCTTGCATGAGGGGCAATCGGCTATCTGATTGCAGAGTTTGGGGTGCGATGGGTGTGAGGGTTCCCATGAGGGCGGCGGTTCTGCGCTGAGGGGGGGAGAACTGCGGGTGCTATATCGGACGCTCGCTGCCCACGCGACGCTTGTCTCGCGATGGCGACGCTGATGCCCACGTGCGCGCTGTAACGCCGAGCGTGACGTGCACATCAGTAACGCAGAGGGGCGCGGGCGGGCGGTCGGTCGGCAGGCGGCGGGCGGCGGGTGGCGAGGCGCATCGGTGGCGGGTCGAGGACGTTGTTTGCTAACGGTGGTCTGGACTTTGGCTGCAGATCAGAGGCGGAGGTTTTCGTGCCACTGGCAGCGCCAAGGTGAGCCGGTCTGGACAGGTCCTTGCGGAGCGCGAAGAGATGACGCGTGTTGCCTTTTCTAGCGGCCTGATCTCGGCCACAATCTCGCGGCACTGATGGAGGTGACGTCACCACGGGACATCTGTGGCACTCTATCTGGTGTCGCTGGCGGGGGCGGCGAAGAGTGGGGTAGCGGAGGGAGTGACTGTGACAACAGGGAGAGATCGTCTGACTGTGTGTATGTAGGCGAGTGTGACGCACGCGTAACGAAGGATTTCTGCTTTTCTGGGGTGTGTGACGCGGACTGACATTGTGACGGAGATCAGAGTGACGTCAGGCGGGGCGCCTGATGCTCCACTCTTGAAGGAGTGTTTAGTGAGTGTTTGGCTCGTCTCGACTTTCTCCCAGTCTCCACTACCATCTCCCTCCCATACCCATGGCCGGCGACCACAAGGTGCGTGTCCCCTCCCCGCCGTGCTCCCTCTCTTCCTCGTCGTGTTTGGCGTCGCGCTCACCGTCGCCCACAGTGTCCAGTCTGCCAGTCCACCTTCACTCGGCCCCAGCATGTGGCCAGGCATATGCGCTCGCGTAAGTCTCGCTCCACTCATCCAACCGCTCCCATCTCCCTTCCTTTCCACCGATGCACCTCCATGGGGCTGTCCTTGACCACCACCCGCTCTTGCTTCCTTCTTCGCCTCTTCCTCCACCCCACCCCACTTGCTGACCCTCCCCACAGACACCGGCGATCGGCCGTACAAGTGTCAACACTGTGGCGACCAATTCGCTAGAAGGTAAACGTCTTTCTACCGCACTTCTCTCGCCGTGTTCATCATTCCCCTCTCGGACAGTGATCTTCTCTCCAGGCACATAAATAAATGTCATGCTTCAGAGAAACCTCCGACGACCACGGTCCCCAATCGCCGCAAGGGCTCCGCTGCCGCTTCCAGAGCGACTACCTCTAAGCAGGCCTGCGATCAGTGCGTAACCTCGAGTCTGCCTTGCGACGGCGCAAATCCGTGCTGTGCGCATCCTTTCTCTGTCTTGCAAAGAGCTCGTCCACTGATGACCGTGATTCGCGTAGCCAAATGCGTCCAGCGCAAGTGCCGATGCACCTACGTCAAGTTCCATCGTCAGACCATGCCCCAGGGCCCAGGGCACCCAGTCCCCAACCAGGTCCCTCCTGGGTCCCGCAGCCTCCTTCCAGGATCCTCACGTCTGCCTGATGACTTTATTCTCGCCCCTCCGCAGTCATCATTCAATTTTGCCTCGATGTATCCGAACTCGGGCAGCGACTACACACTTCCACCCGCCTCGGCCCTGTACCCCGCCGGATTTACGAGCGGGACAGAGGGCGCAGCAGCCAACATTTCTCTGCCTGCCGGCGCCCCGCCGGAGCTTGTTGCCCGATACAGAGCCGAGCTTCTCTCACGTGCCGGCGTCCTACCCCAGCAGTCGGGCCTCGCCCTCAACGATGCACAAACGGCTGCCTCGTCCAGTGACGGCGTAGTTCCTACGCATACACTCTACAATGATCCGCAGGCCAGCTTCAACCGATACACGCTACCGATGCCGACGGCATCATCTTGGCTCCAGGACAACCAGCAGCCGCAACAGTCCTTTCATGCCATGGACCGAAAGGGTTATGGAACAAGCTACCAAGGAACCCGGGAGTCCTTTCCTGCGCGAGACGGCGGCGTTACCTCAGGAGCAGGTGAACCATCGCTTCAGACCCATCCTCCCACGTACGCATCATCGTTTCCGCCCCTATCCTCCTCAGGGGGCGCGAGTGGCTACCACGGACCCGGCGTCTATCATCACCAAAGATCAGAGAGCTTGAATGAAGACTTCAGCAGTGATGGCGGCAGTACGCACCACTCACATTCGTTACCAGGCAGTGCGCAGTCCAGCAATGTCCACTTGCCTTTGCCTGACCAATCGCAGGCACGTCCAGCATACTCTCTGCCCGGCTTTACGCATCTCGACCCCGCGAACGTCAACAATCGGGAGGCTGGCACCAGTAATGCTCACCCGCAGGGCGGCTCGAGTAGGAATGGGTCAATTTATGGACATGACGGACAAGGTGAAGGCGGTTTCTCTTCCGCTTTCGGTCTCCTGTCACTCGACGATCCCAACGTCCTGGCGGGGCTCGCCAATGACTCCACACCATTCTTCTCGAACCTTACCCCTGGTGCATCCGGACTCTACTTACCGACGCCGACACAGGATTTGCTCGCCGCTCTTAAGACGGGCAAGAGCGACAGCGACAGCAAGGAGATGCGTGACTTCTGGAAGATGTACGTCAGGACGCCGCTCAGTGGTCCCGGAGCGATTAATGGGCTTTCGCTCGCCACACCGACGGGGCCTGGCCAAATTTTGGGTTCAGTCAGGCCTTCGCCGTCGCGCAGGCACTCCCGCGTCGCGAGCCTCCCGAGCATCAAGACGCCAACTGCTCTCTCCGAGTCGAACTCCAACATCTTCCCTGTGCTCAGCCGATTCCAACTGCCTGGTGACACGTCACGTGGACAACGGGAGGAGGGGCGTGTGGGCGAGCAACGCAACGGTGGGAATCCCGGCTCTTTCTCGGGCATGCGAACCACTTTGTACGATGCCGACGACCTCAAGAGCTACGAACAGGCTGTACTCGCGCGTAAGGCACCCATGAATCTTAACTTGGTACCGAGACGCCGGGGCACGATGCCCGGCGAGACCGCGCCGCCGAACCCGAGCAACCTGAAGCAGCAGCACCAGGGTCAGGACAGCAAGTCGAATAGCGTCAGCCCTAATATCACGCACCTCCCACCGCTTGTGCCGCCGAACAGGATCCATGATTTGCTCAACCGGCCGTCATCGTCGCAGGCTCAGAACTCTGCGCTTGCCCTCGCGCTCGGAAGCCAAGAGGGCCAGACGTCGCAGACACGGGGCTCGCGACCACTTCAAAGCGGGTCTCAGTCGCACACGTCGATGGCCGCCGTCGGGAGCGACGCAGGCGCAGACTCTGATTCGTCATGCAGGCCGTCATTCAAGCGGCTCGCTTCGCAGACGCTCGGGCCCGAGCACACGAAGCGTGCGTTGCTAGGGCCGGCTGGCTGGGACGACGACGCGGCGGAAGAAGACGACGATGACGACGGCTCGTTCGGGCGAAGGAGCTTGAGCGTGGGCACGGACGAATCCGCCCCGGCGAGGAAGTACAGCACGTGTGGTGACAGGCCGTTTGTCCCGCTGCCCGACCGCGAGTGCCGTCCGGATGCATCGAAGACGGGGCTCCCATCGCCGGGGCGCATGCCGCAGACGGCCACCCCGAGCTGAACGCGTGCGTACACCGCTGTTCTTTCACTGGTATGGCGAGCGGCCGCTCGGCACCCAAAGATTCGACGACTGATGTGTCGTGCTCTGTTCTAACGTACATTCTCCCTATAATGACTCGGTTCCTGACGGCGCCGGCATGCGGACGTTCACCTTTGGAGTGGCGACATGCCGCGATGCGCATACCGTATACCATTAGCATGCATGTTTTTGTCTGTGCTCCGTGCCCCCCCCCCCCAGGCCTGGTGTTCGGGCCGGGTTCCCGAGCGATACACATCCAATTGTCGTAGGTGGGACGTGTCCTACACCGTGCACCCCCGTCCTCGCTGAGTTTCTCCCCGTTTTTTGCGGCCCAATATGTCGATGACCCTCCCCCCGTTATATTCATACTGCAAGTGCGAGCCGAAACGAACTGTACGAACGTAACATAATGTACATGTATGAGTAGTGCTGTGACATAGGTGAAATTGTGTAGAGATACTGCGACGTTAACGCCGTGTAATAGATGAACTCAAATTAAAGAGCTTTGTCTTCTGGCCGATGTGTGTAGCGTGTGTCTGAATGATACAACGTCAGGCCTATTTGCCAGCCTCTTGCTATTAGACTCAACTTTCCCTAAGCTGCTCAGCCAGACTGTGGTGACCCTAGGGTATATGACAGGCTCGTCACCATGACGAAGACGAGTTGCTGTAGGCAAATCGACAAACTGGGTATGCTTCTTCAGCGGACGTAAAATCACATGGTATATATAAACTACACGGGAGTTGGCCCTCGCACTGGCTCGCAGCTCTGTTACATAATGAAAGGCGGTATAGGACGATCGCCACATGAGCACCATAATAATTATTCATAATCAGGAGATGCAGCTCGACGTCTCGTCAAGCTGCAATGGTGCGGCACTCAGGCCAAGAAGCAAGTAGCACCAAGGCGATGTGCGTGAGTGGCTTCCACTTCGTCGGGACAGCAGTGCAGACGGAGTAGCGCAGGAGAAGCGGGCACTCGCGTAGCATAGAGGGAGACAGGAGAGAGAATCCGTGCATCGACCCAACCGTCTCTCGAGCATTGCCGGTCATCGACAGCCAATGGGTGATTGCGTAACGTAGATCTGCAAGCAAAGGAGAACAGGAGGACTTGAGACTCGGTTTGACGCAAAATAGGGAAGAGTGAATTGGAGTCGATGCTGATAGTGGCGCGGGCGGGCATGGTAGGTGCCGAGCGAAGCAGGAGCTCAAGCGCTGAGATCGGATCACAACCTACTCCCATTGAGAATTGTGGGTCTACACCGAACAATTGCAGCTCACCTGATTCAACGGGGGACATCTACCATCCGCCCGCCGTATAACCCCAGTCATGGACCCAGCTGTTGTTTCGGTTCCCCGCGGCCAGCTCGCGCTGTATCTCAAGCGCATGGATATCCTTCAGCACGCCGGATGCGTTCAAACGCCCCGTGCCCGCGAGGTGTTGATCGACCCCGCCTTCGGGGGCGGACGAGCCGCGGAATAGGTCGCCATGGCCGAATTGGGGTGGAAGGGGCGTGCCTCCCCAGGTAAGCGAAGGCGTCGGGCAGTTGCTCGCGTGCAATGCAGCTACGGGCGCGAGCATGCTGAGAACTCTGCATCAATGCTCGCTCAGACTTCTCTATGACGCCGAGACTCACCTGTCTGGCGACTGCGAGAACGGGATCGGTGCTGTGTCTGTAGGAGGAAGCAACGGAAGGATGGGGATGGGTTTGCCCGCACTCTCTGGCTTGATCGTGCCCGTTGAGCCGCCATGAGCATCAACTAGCGTACGCTGAGAGCCCTCCGGCCTCAAACGCAAGCGCGCAGGGACTATAGTGGGCGACCTCTCAGGCTCAGTGTCATACGACGACACCCTCGAGAACACAGCATGCGCCGACGTTTGCGCGATCGATGCGAAGGATGGCGACCCCTTGCCATGTACAAGATCCGGCGGGGTGAAGCTCCTCCCACTCGACATCGTCACTGAGCTGTTCTTGCGCTCCCTCTTCGCAGAGAGCGCCGCGGCATCATCAATCGCAGCACGCAGCCTCGCCAGGAGCGACGCACCCGGGGGCACGTATGCTGCAGGCTCTACGACCAGCGCGGCCGCTGCTTGCTGCGCGTTGGCCGTCTCAAAGAGCGCGTGCGCGGCCTTGAGTTCATGCACGATGGTGTCGGCTGCAGGCCGCATATGGCGGTCAACATGCCAACAACGCTGTATGAGGTCCCAGACGAGGTCGGAGAGGCCCATCCCTGTCGCGTGGAGGGGACGCTCCGGGCGCACGCCAGAGAGGATTTTCCACTGCGCGGTCGCGTCGTAGCGGTACTCGTCGTACGGCGTGTGACCTGAGAATATCTGTGGACCCGATCAGCCTGTCGTCCGTCGGGTAAGAGAGCGCCGTTATGCTGACCTCCCACATGACCATGCCAAACGAGTACACATCCGTCTCCAGTGTAGCGACGGCGTGCTCAAGGCCGAAGCTCTCTGGATCGAGGATCTCGGGAGCGGTCCAGCGGAGGGTGCCCACCGCGTTCGGGCTCGGGGTGATGGACATGATTGTGTCCGGGTCATGGATGACCGCAGAGAGGCCGAAGTCGCCGATGCATGCGTGACGCTCGTCGTTGATCAGAATGTTGGCCTGGCGACGCGGAGGTCAGTGGGACGAACGGAGCGACGGATATGTAGATGGGAACGACGGACACATTTCAGGTCACCGTGCACCATGCCTTCGCCGTGCAGATACGCGAGCCCTTCTGCGACGTCAATGAGCTGCAGAATATTCCGTTAAGAAAGACTGGAGGGAAGTGAAGAAGGCAGGCGTACGAGTCGTAAACGATCCTCCCCAGGGAACCTGCGGAGGTATCCAGAAATGTTGCCGTACTTCATCCACACACTGACCAGACAGACAGGGAACAGTGTCATGTCCGCACCCAGCAACGGGACGATGTTTTTGTGGCGGAGCCTGAGCCACAAGATAGCTTCCTCGCAGAATTTCTGCTGAAACACTTCGCATAAGCCGGACCGTGGCCATGAAGCAGAATGCGAACCTTGCGAACACGCCGTAGCTTGTCCTTTGCATAGACGCGGAAGACTTTGAGTGCGACCACGGCGGAGCGACCCTCGGCATGGTACATGGCTCGCCAGACATCAGCATAGCCGCCGCAGTCGATCGCGGAGTCACCGAGGAGGGTGAGGCATCCAGCGGGGACGATGCATGCGCCGGGCAACCATTGGTACTTGGCGCACATCCGCCGTAGCGTGTCGGAGACGCGGTTTGCTAGCCGAGGGGCGATGGCCAGCCGGGTCTCGTTGTCGACTACCTTGAACCGCAAGTCAACGGGCCACATAAGCTCGGGGGAAAACATAGGGCACACCCCGTAGAGCAAGTCAATGACAGAGCACGCGTCTTCGCGCGGGAGATCAAGTAGCGCCTTGACAGTGCTCTTGTTGGAGACGACGTCTATGACGATGTTCACAGTCTCGATAATATCGGGGCGCCATTCGGGCTGACGCTCCTGAGATACATAATACTTCATCAGAGCATGACCCGGACGGGAATCCAAGCACATGCGTACGGTGACCCCCAGGAAAGGACACGCCCGGTACAATGTTACAAGACCACTTTCAATCTCTCTCCAACGGACGAGACTGTCGACGACGGCCCATCTTGCAAGGCTGTCGAGATACTCACGCAGGGACTCCGCCCACTCGTGTGTCGCCGCTGACGACGGGCTAGGGTCTGCGAACGGCCGCTGCGCGAGGGCGAGCAACATCTGCGCCGACTCCTGGATCGATGACGTCAGGATTTGCCCGCAGTGAGGCGGGGGCGAGGATACTTGCCTGGTAGATAACAAGCCCCCCGAGAGCGGTGCGGGCGTTCCTGCAATGACAGGCCCCGGTCAGCGAACACGCTTCATCCCACGCGCGAAGATCGACGGGAAGAAACACGCGACGTACGACGGGATCAGCAAGGCAGTCATTTTCAGCTCTCCAGCTGCTGCAGGTAATGGGTCAACCGCGATGTGGCACTCCTTCCACTGACTCGGGCGGGGGCGAAGGGGGTAGGGACTCGGAGGGAGAAACGATGGCAGATGTCGCCTCCAGGGTAGAGACTTGGAATATATATGGACATACACGCACCGCTCCCGACATGACTCCATGCCCAGATATGATCTTTGTATCCCCGCTTGCAACAACGACAGCCAGTCCGCCTTCGCGTACCGCAGGCCCAGCAAGCCCCCAAAGGCAACTGTCCTACGTCCGTCATGCGCCAGCCAGTGAGATCCGGGCGCAATTCCCGCCACAGATAAGTGAGCACCGCCCAGCGAGCGCCCGCTGCAAAGGTGAGTACATATGTATGGGCCTGACCGCCGCCGGAGTGACCCTACGCCTCGTGTTGTACGACCACATCACAAGCTGGGCGACAGCCTCGTGTCCGAGGCAGAGCTGCTGCTCTGCATGGTCGTCGGTATTCATCGTCTCTCGTACAACGGCAGCTGTGGCAGTGGCTGGCGGGAATGCGTGGCAGTGAGCGCGTATGCCTGAATCGGATGCTTTCTTGAGCCAATACCGACTCACGCAAAACCGCTGGAACATAAGTGGCAGGCACGCATCTTTAGTTTGCGGTCCAATTTGGGCGCGATCCGTTGCTGCCCGAGTGCGGGGTATCTGACGGAACATAAGCTGCGGCCAGGACAGCCGAACGTACGCTGCTTATGCATACGCTCTTGGAGTGCACCGTGTACCCCACAACGTGGGCAAGGTGTCAATCTCCTCGGCCTAAGTACTTCCGCTTCGTTGTACCAAGTCGGCACGCCGGCGAAACAAGCATCGACAGAAAAGGTTCGTACCGTGCACATCATGGTCACGAAGACCCCTCGGGCGTCAGCCAGGTCACAATCCATAAGTATGTCAGAGGGATGGGCCTGACATGATCGGTGATGAGTGTTTATACGCGGGCAAGTAGTCCACTTACTAGACTAGATATCGGCTGAGCCACGTCGACTTGCTCAAAAATGCTATGACATCGACCCAGCCTGAAGACCAGACTGCACATAGTCCTACCTTGATAGAGCGAATGCGACAGATCAGACAAGACCATGAGCCCCCATGGCAGAGAGCGCGTATGTATGGCTTCGTCATAAATTGGGATGGGGATCCTCTCGTCAGTCCGTGAGCCACAGATGACTCTGTAAATACTCAAGATCAAGACAGTGTCCTGGCCAGTGGCGAACCAAGGAGCAAATGATACGAAATTGACAGTTGCGGCATCCGCACACTTCCAGCGGGCGCTGGTCATTTCACGAGGCCTGTAGGTGGTACGGCGAGATTCGGAAACCAGGACTACGGCACGATACATCCCTCGCAGTAAGTTATGTATCGGCCAGGTTTAATCACATTGATGTTGCCTTCCTGAAGCTTCGAAACAACTTCAACTCAAGACCCTTAGGAGTCAGTGCGGTTCAGCCTGGGTTTTTGTTCAGACCGGAGAAACTTACCTTCGCGGACGTCGACTCGGTGAAATACGGGGCCCCGCAGTCAGTCATGAGCCATGGACGAGGACACTAAAATGTGATGTCGCGACGAACCGGCTGAGAGAAGGCAAAGAGGACAAGAGATACAGCCGAGGCGGTGGTCGGCATTCTCCGAGTCCGCGCTTCACCTCACTGGCCGCCACAGGCGCGTCGCCTTCAGCCACCGCCGCATCGCCCATGAGACCTCTCCGCCACCACAGCGCCATCCCTCGACCTCGACCTCGCTGCCTCTCACATCGACGACGGCGACTTCTGCAACGCCAATATACCAATCAGGCTGTGAGCTTCCGCTAGCTCGTAGGCACGCTAGGTTAAACAGTGACGACCCGAGTTTCCACCCGTCAGGCGATGTGACGCTGCTCTCATGACCGTCAGCTGAGCATGTCCATGAACCCCCACCTGACGAGCCCCCTATCTACACGATGTTTCCAAGACAGTCCCCATGTACCTCCAGCGTGGATATAAGCAGGCCGCCCATCTCTCGCTGTCAATTACAGCAGCGTCCGCAAACTCCGGGCCCGTTCTCACAACTTGCCATCTTCGTCACCGACTCGACATGTCCTCTGCACGCCTCACACGTCTCGGTATCAGCGCTGGTACGCGTCTGTACCGATGTGTACCGACTGCCCCGTCACGCGCCTTCTCCACCGCTCGCATCGCGTTGTCGCCTTCTAGTTCACAGAAGAAGAGTGTCCTCCCTCCGTACGCCCCTGTCGGCGTCGCTGCTGCTCTCGAGTCCTCGCCCTCGGCTCGTGCGTACCTCCTCATATCTGTCTTTCCATCCGGTCTCACTAATACCTACACATCAGCCGCGAAGCCCTCACTCTTCGAGAAGGAGTTCTCCCTCACAGACCGCGTCGCCCTCGTGTCCGGCGCGAACCGTGGTCTGGGCCTCGAGATGGCCATGGCGCTCGTCGAGGCCGGTGCACGCGCTGTGTACTGTACTGACATCCCCAAGACGCCCGGCGAGGAATGGCAGAAGGTCAAGCAGTACCTCGGCCGCATGGAAGGCAAGGGCCGGTTGGAGTACATCAGCGCCGATGTGCGCGACCAGGTGCGCTATCGGTCATCGCAAGTCAGCAGGAAAGAGTGACCGCTAACTTCGTGCAGGAGACGATGTGGAAAGTCGGCGAGAGCATCGGCGACAAGGAGGGGCGCATGGACGTCTGCGTCGCCGCAGCAGGCATCCTGCGGCCCGACAAGGACTGCCTCGAGTACGACGCCAAGACATTCCAGGAGGTACCCACCGCCTCCATCTCTCCCGCGCCCCGCCCCGCTGACACCGTCGGTGGGACCCGCAGGTCATGGACGTGAACGTGAACGGCGTGCTCCACACCGCGCAGGCGGCTGGCCGCCAGATGGCGCGCTTTGGCAACGGCGGGAGCATCATCCTCATCGCGAGCATGAGCGGCAGCATCACCAACATGGTGCGCGCCCACCCCCTCCGTCCTACCCCTCGTGCGCTCACTGACGCACTTCGCAGTACCAAAAATGGGTCTCTTACAACACTTCCAAGTCTGCAGTGAAGCAGATGGGCCGCAGCATGGCGTGCGAGCTCGCCGCGCAGCGCATCCGCGTCAACACCCTCAGCCCGGGTTACATCTACACCACGTACGCCCTCTCCCCTCTCCCCACGTCCCTCCACTGAAGGTATGCGATTTCTGTAGGTTGACGGGACTCTTCCTCGACTCGCAGCCAGGTCTGCTGGAGAAGTGGTCGAGCCAGAACCCGACGGGCCGTCTCGGCCGCCCGGACGAGCTCCGCGGGGTCGTGGCGTGGCTCGCGAGCGATGCGAGCACGTACTGCACAGGCAGCGAGTGCGTCTCCTCCCTCACTGCTCGGGCGCGTGCGACTACTCATGACGTGAGTTTTCTAGCATCATCGTGGATGGCGGACACCGTGCCTGGTAGACGACACACATGTGCTTGGACGCTGCTTGCGAGGCTTCAGACCACGCTGTTCACGTGTACTAATGAGTATACTACGACCTGTGTAACAATACATTTGTTTGGACCATATGTGCTAGGGTGGACGCGAGCACACCTAGACATCCCACATTGGCGCTCTAATTAGGCACGTCAGATGGGCCCGTGTGACCGCTCTAATAAGACCCGATCCTGCCGCTGCCGTTGACTTCCCGGTATCTCCCCGGGACTTCCTGGACTTCTATAAGGAGCCCCTCGCTCGTTGCCGCTCCGGGGCGACTCAGCCACCTTCAGCCACCCGCTCGCTGCCGCTTCGCGGCTCAGCCACCTTCAGCCACCCGCTCGTTGCCGGGGCTCAGCCACCTGCTCGTTGCCGCTGGGGCTCAGCCACCCGCCCGCGCGACATCATCCCCGGCCTCTCCCGCGTTTATCCAACAGGGCGCGCCGCTCCCCTGCCCGTTTTGGCTCGTCGTCGGTGGGTCCACACACACCTACCTTGAATGGTATCTTTCCGCTTTCGTACATGCTCCCGCCGCGCGCTCCCTTCCGCCACGCGCCCGCGCTCCTGCCGGCGCTTCCCTTCTTCCGAGCTTCCGTCACCTCCCTCCCTCCCGCCATCCGCCCCCGCCGCCCGCCCCCGCCTCCCTGTCGCCCGCCGTAGCTCGCTACACTCTGGCTTCACCGCCGCCGCCGCCGCTCATTCATCGCCCGAACGCCCTCTGCTCTTCTAGAGCCCCTTCGCTGCTCGCTGTCGCCCCAGATGCCGCATCGCCCACAATAGTGACCTCGTCGTCCGCCACGCCTTGCCATGCTCCCAGCCTTGCTGCCTTCGTCGCCCATTCGTCACCGTGCGCCCCCTCCGCTCTGCTAGGGCCTCTGCCGCTGCTCGCTGTTGCCCTAGATGCCACGTCACCTGCCCTAGCGACCTCATTGCCCGCCCTAGCGACCTCGTTGCCCGCCTTGACGACCTCGTTGCCTGCCTTGACGACTTCGTCGCCCACCTTAGCGACCTCGTCGCCTGCCGCGCCTCGCCACGTACTTGGCCTTGCTGCCTTCAGCACCCATCGATTGACCGGGTGCCCCCTCCACTCTGCCAGGGGCTCTCGGGCTGCCCGCCCACGCCGCGGATACATTGTCGCCCGCCCTACCTACCTCGTCGCCCGCCCTACCTACCTCGTCGCCCGCCCTACCTACCTCGTCGCCCGCCATGCCTCGCCACGCTGCCTTTGTCACCCATCCATCACCGTGTGCCCCCTCCGCTCTGCCAGGGCCTCTCCTGCTGCCCGCTGCCGCCTTGGATGCCTCGTCGCCCGCCCCAGCAACTTCGTTACCTGCTGTGTCTCGCCACACCCCAGGCCTTGTCCATTGTCGTCATCCATCCACCAACAGCGAGTCCTGTGTCCTGCCATGGCTAAGCCCATCGCCCGATCCCGCCATACCTGCAGCCTGGCCAGCCCGTCAACCATGCATCTTCCACCCTGCCAGTGCGTTACACCTCCTGTCCCCCCAGCCTCTCCGCCTTCATCTCCCACCTGTACCGTGCCTCTCCCTTCATCTCCGACGGCGTATAGGCAGTCCAATTTGCTCTCCTCACCGACGTGCCGGACGTGCATTGCCGTATCAGGTGCAATCACCCAATATGGCAATTCATCCCAGGCGCTCAGCCGGATCGTTTCCCTTCTGGGCGCTAGACAACCCTCTGCCAGCAAGACAGTCTTTCGCCATCGCATCGGGTGTCGTGCGCGAAACTCAGGGCCGAGGCCTAGAGTATTCGAGCCGGCGCTACGGTGCTCACTTCTTCCCCTCTCTGTCAACGTGCTCTACGACATGGGCAAGAGCAGGCTGCGCAGATCGAAATATGGTGGCTCAGCCGGTGTGAAGGTTCGCTACTCCCAGGGCTACCACTCGCATGTCGCACAGGTCAATCAGTCCTTATCTGGTGCGGCGCGACGGAGGCAGGAGACGGAGAAGAGGCATCGAGAGGAGCTTGCTGGTAAGTCCACCGCTCTTTCTGATATCCAATGCTCGTGACCCCTCTCGCTAGCTCTCACTTTCTCGGAGCACGACACCCTTACCAGGATGGTCATCGATGACAAAATGGGGGATGATGCTTGGGAAGATGAGACAACCCCTGTTCTGCCATTTGGCGAGGAGGGTATGTTTTTCACTGCTGCCGGAGGCGAACATGCGATTTGGGAGGAGTTCTTCGAAGATGGAAAGCAGTATGTAGCTGCAAACATCGGCCACGTAGGTAGCTTATATTCCTTTACAGGAGCCGCAGGGATACCCGGACACGGCGCAAGAGGACGCACATACGCAATCAAGACTGGCAGCAACAGATCGCGAGGGTGGTGGATGGATACCTTGCTTGGAAGGCCGGTTTCAAGTCAGACACTGCGGAGGATGTACCATCGTGGGACGTCATGTTTGTAGACTTTTGGGGTATGATCTCTCTCTCTCTGTCTCAACGTATCTCACAGTCTTTTAGAGTTGCACATGGGTGTTGTCTTCCCGGCCTCACGAGAGGAATACCCCAATGAATCTCTGGCCCGTCTTGGCTACTTGGGGACTGCTCCCCTCAAGCCGTCTGCGGCGATCGCATTCCGCACTCTCGAAGCTTACCGGCAACTTCATTATGCCTGCCCGCGGCTCAGCATCCAGGCTCAGGTGCGGGCCCTATGTCGATTGCACGCGGTACGTCGTCCCATCCTGTAAGGCTTGCCAATGTTCTCACCTCTGACGGCAGGTCAACTACAACCGCACCCTCGAGACACAATTCAGCATTGCTTACGACGTCTATCTCGAAGTTCTCCGGCATGTCGACTCCCGCGTAGACGCAGTGCTCGGGCGCAATACGGACAATTGGAAGATGCTCAACGTCTGTGCCCCTTGCATGTACAAGCTGGAAGACGAGCCTCAACTGAAGTATTCTATGCTGGTCGCCATGGACGGTAATCAATCACTCAAGCTCGTTGATGACGCCTTCCGAGCTGGCAAACCTCTTCGTGATGATCGCGTTGGCTGCTCCGAAAACTGGTTGACGCCTGCGGAAGTTGATCGGTGGAAAGACGAGGTTCGCCGCACAGTACGTTTCACATAAACTGCGTAGCGAGTAGATCCTCACTACAGCCACAGAATACCCTAACGAGCTCCAGTGCCTTGGTCGGTGAGCCTAGCTCATCGGCTGCTGGTGCTGATGAGGCCGCGGGCGATGCATCGTCTTCTACGCCGGTATCTGGTGGTGCGGGCGCTGCATCGGCGGATCCTTCTCCGTCGACCGCCGGTGTGACCACTTCCGTAGATGGCGTGCCCGGTACCGGAAGCTTAACAGCGTCAGAACCCACGGGAGCCAATGAGGTGCCCGACGAAGAGTCTGATGAAGAAGACGTCCCTGACGACGACGACTTTGCGTGTGCGGACATCGACAACTCCGCAAACCTTGACGGTAGTGACACACGTCTTCAAGTAAACGTTGTCACCTGCGTTGAACGGTGGCGTGCTGCAGGCCCTGAGTCGCGCAAGAAAATGTTCGCGCTATTCGCAATTACGGGTGTCTTTGTGTCTGTTTGCCGACATGGACATCCTCTTGTCATATGTGACATGATCCGCTCAGGCGAGCTGTGCGTCCATTCTCTACCCCAACTGTCCGTTAGCTAATGCCGTCAACTCAGTATGAAGTATCCCCTTGCAATCATCAATCGGCTTATGGATGTGTACGGATCGGACATCCTTGTGGGTTACGACATTGCCTGTGCATTCACACGAACTGTCACGAAGAGCTCGCTCTCGCAGCGGGTGAAGGACATGCACCTCACTGGTATTTTCCCTGCCTTTCACGGCCACGGTCATAATCGTGGGTGCCAAGTCTACTGGCATCCCCGCTACTTCGACGGTGCAGGGAAGGAGGACTTTGAGGGTTGTGAACGCCTCTTTTCGGCGTCGAATCACCTGGCGTCAGGCACGCGTCTTGCATCTGCATTTCATCGTCGACAAGCGATCGAGGAATTTTTCCATCACTGGAATAGATCAAAGCACGAGGAATCGGGTAGGTCTGCGCTATGTTCCTGAATGCGAGCGCTGACGTCCTTTCCACAGGGAATTTCATTTACAACAATTACCGACAGGCACTCACCATTCTTGGAGAAGGCGCGGAGACCCTCGAGGTCCTCTGCACAAGTCTCGGCGTCACGAACACCGACCTGGAGCGCTACCTTGAGCAGGAGCGGGAGTACCTCCGCAGTCGCAAGATGGAGCGTCCGGAGGTTGTCCGCAAAGCTGAATACGTCGAGGCCTTAAAACGTCTTGATGTTGCACAGTGAGTCGGCATTTGGGTGGCTATCAGTGAATGCTGAAGAGTCCCGTAGTCTTCGCATGCTTCAGGCGCAGAAAGAGCATGCCAACCTTGACTATTACATCATCAATCGGGGCTACACGAGGAAGGAGATCTCAACCGTCAATAGAAATCGAACCGCAACAGCGCGCAAGTACTCGCTCGTAGATGATGAGTGTCATGCATTCGAGGTCGAGCTTGACCTCGAACAACGTTGGACGTGCGAGATGCCTGAGTACAGGGAGGCTGAGAAGGAGTTGTTGATGCGCAAGTACTACAAGTCGGTCGATACGCTGGAGCGTTTGATTGTTCAGCGTCTGTTTGAACTGACGAAACTCGGCATGAGCGGCGTAGGTAAGAATGAAGCACGATCTTATGGGTCAAGCACTAAACTGTAACTGTAGGGTACAAGCTTCGCGAGAAGATCGGCAAGGCTCTGAAAGCTCGCGCGGAAGCTATCAAGAAGGCACTTTCGCGATACAACAAGTATGCAGTCGCAATGGACCCTCCACGACCTTCTCTCTCGTGGAACGAAGTCGTCGAGATGGCATCGCTTGCGGAGTTCGACCTTCTCCGCGACAGCCGTTCTGACATTCGGCAAGAACCCTGGGCGAAACAGAAGAATCGCGAGGCGATGAATATCTTCTTCGACATGAAACGGGCACGCGAGGAGATCGAGAGGTTGAACGTCGAGATTCCACGCTTGCTGACATACATGTACGACGAGCACGTCGATTACCACTTGGCGGTATCGCGTCTCCTGTTCGTCGACCCAGCTCTCGCACATGAGCTGTCCTCGCGCTGGATAGTCCTTGATCGCATGCATACAGGAGTTGCTGCACGACTTCGACAGACGGCGCGTTTACCCGGTTTCTCTGGGACGGTCACCTCCGGGAGACGTGTTGCCAGGCAGCAGCATAATGGTGCGGTACCACCACCTTCATGGGCAAGGTATTCCGCCGGAGATGATGACATGGGAGCCAACGCTGTGCGCGAGGATGGCATACTTACTGTAGGGTCCCTGTCCGAAGAAGAATCGGATGCTTTGGTATCTTTTGTTGATGATCTTGGTATACGTCCGGCGTAATAGCACAGCGAATTCAGATGTATAAGTAGTTATGGCATAATCTCATTTCAGTCATGGTCTCGACGAGATTGGCTCGCAATAACCATCCACTGGCACAAACCAATCATATAGTAAGCCAATACATGAGACAATGAGAATGTTTCAGTCATTGTGGCGGGCACTTGAGGCACACT
Organism: Fomitopsis schrenkii; assembly: GCA_000344655.2. Taxonomy (NCBI): domain Eukaryota; kingdom Fungi; phylum Basidiomycota; class Agaricomycetes; order Polyporales; family Fomitopsidaceae; genus Fomitopsis; species Fomitopsis schrenkii. Next base: position 3,021 of record KE504262.1, on the reverse strand, counting down.
GGGATACACGGCAATTGAGCTTGTGCGCGGGTGGGCGTCTTTAGACGCTATGCCACTCTCGGATACACGGACTCTCGAACCTGGTCGTTGGAGTTTCCTCCAGTCGTGGCTTTGAGTAGCATGGACTTGCATCATAAATTCACGACAATTAACCGTGAGTATTACAACACGATGCAGAACGGCTATTGTGAGAGTACAACTCTTACACAAGAACTAAGTACTCAGGCTACTACTACCACTCTGCACTGCCAGTGACTCTGCGCGTACCGCTCTTGCAAAGGCCGAATGTCACGAACATCAAGCTGTTGATTGGTACATACAGACAATTCACGTGTACATCCTATTGAACTACTGCGTTGCGCTTCGCCTCTACTGTATGGTATACAACTCCATCTACAAGTGGGAACGTGCCATGATTAGCTGCAACAGTGAGCGATAAGAGGGAACCATATCGGGAGGGATCTCATATTCAATGATCATAGATCGATTCAATCTCGATCTATGAGATTCGACATATCCTTGGCGGGGAATGCAGAAGCTACACGAACACGCTCAGTACGGAAACGCCCACCTAGCCCTTAAGAAGGGGGCCCACGAGCGATATGCACATCCTAACTCTCCCATGGGCTTCGATACTCTCCCTCTTGAACGATGCCAGCTCAACCCGCTTGGAAGAAAATCGGTGAAGGAGTACTTCCTCAGTAGGGGCATAAGCAACTCGCTCCAACCTCGGCTAGACTCCGCGGCGCTCGGATTCCTTGTCTTTGGGCTCCACTCAGATGGCGACCATCATGTCGCAAGGGACCGCTTTCACGACGCCTTCCGCACAGGTCGAAAAGGCTGCAGTCCAGGTTCACGGGAGAACTATGACCTACGTCAGGACTTATTCAAGCTCATGTGCGACGCGGTGAGTCTGCCCAATGCATCACTGTCTCTCCCTGCTTATCAGAAACAGGCCTGCGCTCGGGACCGCCTGAATGGAGGGTGCAGCATCACAATCTCCTTGTCGGGTGCCCTCCGACCGGGCTCGCACGTCACGCCGGAGAACATCAAAGCCGACGTCTACTTACCTCGATATCTCATCGAAGAGCGGCCTCACTTCAAGCCCATCATCGCTGCTCTGGTGCAGACCTTCATCGAGAACATCGGTGTCGAGATCTCTGAGCGTTGGCTGCGTGGGGCGGCAGCTATGCACTGGGATTTCCGTGGCGGCGAGACCACAGCTTTACCGGGTGCGCTGCCTATCTTCCCTGAGTCGGCCAATGACTCGTGTCACTATGTTTTCTGGGGTCACACTGCCGGCGAGCTTGAGGAGCTTATCGCCGCCGAGCAGGATCCCGGGCATGATGCACACCAGCACGCGCCCGAGGGCACGGGCCCTGATCCGGAGGTGGTGCGTCTGACTGAGGAAATTCTGCGCCTCAACGCAGAGAATGCGCGCCTTCGAGAACTCTCTGAACAACAGGCTGCCGAGATCGTGGCCTTGCGCGCAGCCGAACAGCAGCGTGCAGAGGAAGGTACGCTGTTATCATTATTGACTGTATTCCCATGGCTCACGTCATTGCAACAGTGCGCTTTACCTTCGATCCAAAGCCGCCGTCCGCCAGCATGTCGCAGGCTCCAACTCCTCGTGCTACTTCGCCTCTGCCGGTACCGGCTTCCGTGGGCAGCACCCCTTCAGGCGACCAGAGGCGCTCTAAGGCGCGCTCGACACGTTCTGAAGAGAACACAGCGGCCTCGGATGATATTCGCGCCACGGCGACTCCAACCCCTACTCCCAAAAAGGCCTCCCGCGCCGCGCGGTCTCATGCTCATATTGAGCCAGGCGTCTCAGCTATCCCATCGTCCAAGGCATCGTCTACCTCAGCTAGTCGGCGCGCCAACACACCTGTCTACGTGGTACCACTTGGTAGTCCCTTCTCCACGCCAGTCAGGGGCAGTGCGTCCCCGACACGTCCTCCGTTGCACCATGTGAGCCCGATCTCAGTCCCATCTTCGGACTCCGAGACGGAGTCCTCTGTGACTGTGTCTTCGTATGCCTCATCCGCGCGTACCACGTTCTTGCGTAGCCCGACCTCCGCGCGTGCGGCGTCCTCGCGCAACCTGTTCTCATCGCGCCCAACGTCCTCACACAACCCACACAACCCGTTCTTGCAGCGCACCCTGTCCTCGCAAGCCACATCCTCTGGCCATACTCCTCTCACGGAGCCGCTGCCATTCGTTGCCGGGTTCGGCGTACACTCTGCACGTTACATTGTCTCCATCGGGCACACGAAGCTTGGGAACAATACTGTACAGCGCGTGTTTGATCTTTACCCGTCGGTGCTGTGGGTTGACGAGCTCGTGAAAGCCCTCGAGATCGCCAAGGACCAGGCCTTGGAGTTGGCCTGTGCAATGCTTCGCGACTGCGAGGACCAGGGGCTTGTGCCTCTTGAGGGATGATTTGATTTGTGTCGTACTATCAAGCTGTCATAACATCGAATTTGCATATTGGTTGTCACTTGTGCTTGAAGAAGGCTGCCGGCTGTAATTGAGGTCTTTCTTGGTTCAGTGTCCGCAATTGGACCCTGCAATTCTATCGGAGCACCTGGCTCGTGGCTCCCTTTCTCGTAAACGCCGCTGTGGCGTTATTCTCCGTTTCCTTCGTTGCTGCGGTGTCAATAGCCGATGTGCCTCCCGTACAGAGGTACACGCACCATTTTACCGCCAGAGTCTAGCGTGTTCGCTCCTCGCCGTTAGTTTTCACTTCAGGGCCAGCAATACTTGAAACACACATTGTCGGTGGCGAAGCCCTATGCACGCTGTAGTGTTCGTATGTTCCCCGGGTACGGCGGAAGGTAGATGGGGAAGGGGTTCGCTGGATGTTGAGCCTTGGGTGACAGCGAGCTCGGAGACCGAGCTGAGGGACGATAGCGGAGGGTAGCTAGTGCTGGAGCGACAAACTCGAGCGGAGGATGAGGGAGAAGTAAAGCGGAGGGTAGACGGTAGTGGAACGACGACTTTTGTGCAGGGCAGACCCCC
>KE504261.1:59454-71497 GCA_000344655.2 Fomitopsis schrenkii | reverse complement strand
TGGGCGTGTTCGAGGTGGAAGGCGCGCCGACAGTAGGCTTCCCCGGAGCCGCTGACCCGCTGGGGCCCGCTGACCCGCTCTTGGAGTCAGGAGCACCTCCTGCGGCTTGCTCAGTGCTTAGGTGAGCTCCAAGTGCGCGATCAACTCACCTTGTCTCCACCAGAAGGAAGACCGTGCCGCGTAGCCGGCGTAATTGAGTGTCTCGTCCCAGAAGGCAGGGCCGATGACGCGGTTGAGCTCGCGACTGTCCAAGTCGAACTTGTCGAGCTGGACCGTCTTGTAGGTCACCAGGATGCTCAGGCAAGTAGCCATGATCCTGGGGACCTTCAAGATCCCGCTGTATGCCTCTAGGGTGGGCCAATGCCACACCTTCGCTACTTCAGCCTCATTCGCATGTGCAAAACGACGCTCACTTACCAAAGCTTCGCTGAGTTTCTGCTCAGCGACAGCGCGCTCCTCTGGCGGGGCCTTCAGGGTGGCCTCGATCATGCCGCTCAAGGTCAGCACGAGCTCCCGAAGTGCATCGGGCGTGAGCGCTGCAACGGGTCCTCCGGCCATAGCAGTTGAAGCGGAAGTGGGAGATGTAAGCAGGTGTGGCTGAGTTGGGGGGAGTTGTTGAAAGGCGAGGCGCCTACTGCCGCCCTTATAACTTACGATCAAGTTCCCACGTGGTTATCCGAGCTCCCGGATCATTTGGCCGAATTGGGCAATCAAAAGCCGCGCCTTCTGCTCTCACGCGTCGCCTCGCCTCTTTCCATCTCCACCATCGTCCTACTGACCATGGCCCCCATACGCAGTGAAAAAGGTAAGATCATTGTCTTGTCGCACTTGCAAAGGGACGCTAACTGCACTGCTGTAGGTGGAAAAGCCCCGTCTCGCAGTCCCTGGCTCTCGAGGGGCAAGCTACTCACGCACCACAGCTCGCCTGACGGCTCTTCGTTACCGCCCTTGGCCGCGGAGCTTGCCAGGAGTTCGGGATCATCGAGCTCACTTCCCGTCGCCTCAGGATCGCAACAGGCCCCCGGACCCCCCTCTACCATCTTCCCCTCCCTGCAATCCTGGCTCCCAGAGACCAGCCTTCGGTCCTCCCAAGGCGGGCCCACCACTCCCGATCTCATGTCGCGGTTGCTAGACGCTGGGGCGACCGCCAATCGCCCACCACCGCCCACCTTCCCCGCCCTTTCCTCTTGGCATCCAGGGGCGGGTACAGGAACAACACGGGAATCTGCGCCCGCCTTCCCTACGCTCCAGTCATGGCTGCGAGCGAGTTCCACTCCGCCACCACCCACGATCTTCCCCGCACTTTCGTCTTGGCATCCAGAGGCCAGTGCGAGAGCAACTCAGGATGGTGCGCCCGCCTTCCCCAAGCTCTCATCGTGGATGCCGTACAATGCGGTGCGCGCCGATCAACCGCAAATGCCTGACATCTTCGCCCTTTCGTCTCATGATCCAGCAGCGAGCTCAAGCACCACTGTGGAAGGCTCACCCGTCTTCCCCAAACTCTCCTCATGGCTGCCACGCGACGCAGCGAGCGCCGATCAGCCACCACCGCCCACCTTCCCCGCCCTATCGTCTTGGCATCCAGACGCAAGTACAAGCACGACCCGGGAAGGTGCCGTCTTCCCTACACTTTCCTCTTGGCACCCAGAGGCAGGTGCGACAACCCAAGGCGAAGGCGTGCCTGCCTTGGCCCCTCTTGCGTCTTCGCATTCCGAAGCGGAGGCCACCACATCCGATGCCAATTCAGCTGCGGTATCTGACACGGGCAGTCAACCTCGCCACCGCCGCCGCTACCGCCGCCGCCGTGCCCGCCAACCGACACCGCCCATTCCCGACGACATCGAGTTGGACTTGGACCGCCTTCCCTCCTTGCACACTGCGCCGCGAGTGGACCCAGAAGACCTGGACCGAGACGAGATTGCCGTCCCCATGCGAATGAGAGACGTTCTCTTGCAAGAGAGGCTGGCAGCGGGCGCTGATATGGGGAGGCTCGCGAGCTTGCGAAGGCGGAAGCCGGTCCACCTTATGGTAAGTATTCTTTCTTATCAGGACTGCAATCACAACTGATACCCCCTGCAGGGCACGCTTGGCGGGATGCCTGCCATTGTGACGCAGTTCACAGAACCCGGCAGTGAGTAAAAAATGTCCGTGAGCGCCTTCCCATACTGACAAATCGAGCAGGAGGTGGCTGGCTAGTAACCAGCGATGGATTCCCACCGGACCCAGCTCCAGGCAGCAACCCTGGGCCTGTAGCGGTAGATCAGAGAGGTAACGAAGTATGGGTTGTTGAGCGCGTCTATCCGCAGCGCAGGTTGAATGCCGAAGGACAGTGGGAGCGCTTGACAAAGTGGGCGGGCTATGATCAGGAGACTTGGGAGCTAGAGGAGGAAGTTGGTGGGCATGCACCGAATTGAGCATTGTAGTTTCTAGCGGGTGGGACTTCACTATTGTAATACAAGCCGATACTATCGTAATAAGCTGAAGCGGCATACCCGCTCAGGCGCGACTCAAGGCGATGCGGGACTGAGAAAGCCCCGCCTTCCTGAAGCGGCTTGCCATAACGAGGGAGCTGCTCCATGCCGCGAATTGTCAGCAGTACGCGGTTGTGCGAGTAGCCCGAGACATTCTGTTGTGCTTTAACGAGTGATTTCTGTCTGTGAAAACAATGGATCACTGCAGTCATGCCTGATGAAGCAGTCGTGCTATGCAAATGCGGGTCTTCAGTCCTCAGCGGCAATGTGACCTACGAAGTGTGCCAATGCATTGTATTCTAAGATTTCATCGCTTACGTACCCTCAGTGCATCCCTGTACTGATCTCTCGCGATGGTGCGCCTTCTGGAAGCATCGCGTTCGCCTATGCCAGAGGGCGGGACTCGCGGAGTCAGCGAAGTGCATATATTATGTATCTCTACACTGATCTCTTCCGATGATGCGCCTTCTGGAAGCAGCACGCTCACCTCTGCCAGAGGGCGGGACTCGCGGAGTCAGCGGAAGCGCATATGCTATCGATGTTCTGCTCAGTATCATACCGGGTGACAGCCAATCAGCAAAGGCTCAGTGATAGACGGAACTCGAGAAGCCAGTCAAGGAAGCATTATCAGGAAGGCACACTATCTTATCAGTCCCATTCCGCCTCATCGGTCCCGCTTGCCACAACATGGACAATCCTTCGCCGTTGGTCCTTTGTAATACCCAGATCAGTACTCCATTCTCCGCCCCGCGCAGCTTCGACGCTGTAATCAAAAGCCGAGTGGGAGTGCGGCAGACATTCCCCACAACTATTCAGTACCATGTCCTCTGGTGCGTACTGCCCACCATCAGTTGATTGAGTGCAGCCATTCAAACACTTTTCAGGATCCCGCCCCACGTTGCCTGAGGTCGCTCACAACGCTGACCACACACCCCCTCTCGATCCGGGATTGCAGAACATGGTGGCTGCAGTCACCGGAGAGCTCGCGGAGCTTGTTCAGCAAGAAAACGAGCGAGTAGCTCGGCAGCTCGACGAATTGCGAGCAGAAATCAGTGAGCTGCGTGCTCAGAGCAACGCGGATCGACAACTCCTCCTGCAAGTACTCAATCAAGTCGACATCACGTCCAACGATCTCACCGTGCTCATGGACGCCGTGGAGGAGCAGGCGCACAGTTTCGCCTTCCTGCGGGCGAGGTTGTCACGAGTGTGGGACAGGGTGGGTGGGTTTCGTGAGGTGGCGGTAGCGATACATAACAGGCTGCGCACACTGCAAGAGGACTTGACTCGAGCATTGCATTAATGATATTCTAAAGTGCAGTGAATGTTGCGCTAGGTGGCATGGGGCTGTGAATGTGTGAAAGTCACGCGGTGTCTCACCCACCGCGTCAGGTCAGGCGGTATCCGCTACAACCGGTGCCCTTACAATTGTGTACTTCACATTATTGCTGCTTGCGTTTGCCACAGCGCGCTGGCTCAGAGGAAGCGCGATAGCTCTCGCAGGTTCACTCAGCAGCCCTGCGCAAGCGCAACCTCAAGCGCTGCTGAGGCGGACAACTTCCCGATTGGGCAGGCGCCCGATTAGATAAGCGTGTCTGATCAAACAGGCGCTGCAACAATCCCGCCAGCACCGCGTTAGCTTCCGCCTCCACCACCGCTTTCCTTTGACCGCTTCACATCTCTGCTTCACATCTGCGTTCACTATGACTGGTAAGTCTCGGCTTTGGACATGCAGGGCTGGCCGACCGATTCTAGCCGCTCGCTCTCCCTTAGGTTCATCCCTCTGCGACCTCACGCGACCCAGCTCGCCCACCCCATCCGCCAACGAACGGGCACAGTTCCTTGAACTGCAAGGACCCCCACGGCGTGATGAAATGCTGGATGCGCTCAACGAGCTCCGCGCGAGTATGCGCGCCGAGGTGCACGTATTGGAGGGGGCTTTAAGGAGGGAATTGGCCGAGGTCAGCGATGAGCTGGCGAGGTTGGATAGTCAGAGGTGCGTGACAGTGGTCCCGTTCGCGGCGTCGATAGCTGATAATTGTCTCAGGGGTGTGTGCGAACGCGTAGCTGCGTTCTTGGCCAACGCGGGCCGCGCTGTCACGATCGCGATCGCGGGGTGCTTCAACTAGGTGAGTATCCAGCTTACTCGCGTTGCTTGACTGACCCACGGTGGTGCTGTGCTGTATATGTAGATACATGTGAGCCAAGCGTACTACATACAGTAATCTCTCCGCTATACACTTTGCGAGCCGCTGCGATTGCTTCAGGTGCGTGCCTCGCGTCCCGCCTCCCCGTGTTGGCCAGAGGCCGCCATTGCATCGTTTGGCCGATGTCCTGAGGCCAATGCCCGCTGGGGCTACTGACGCTGCACGCCATGGACCATGAACGCGCCGGGTGCAGCCGTTGTCGGCTGGTGAACTGCACAGCCTCAGCTGCCCGATACCCTTTGCACCCTCCCGCGCACGCCCGCGGACGCTGACGCGACCGCTTTGGCTGCGAGCAAGGGTGTCGCCGACGTCCACTGGCTGAAATGCGTTTGGCTACGCCTTTGCCCCTGCCCGACGTCGGCTGAACAACACCATCCGCCCCCGCCCGCCTGCAGCCGCGTATGCAAACACGCCCCCCCATAGCCGCGAGCCAGGGCGTGGCGGATGTCGGCTGGTCTACTGCGTTTACGGCACCTGACATCCGCCAGTGGTTGCGCTTTGAACCAGCCCGACGTCGGCCAGGGATGGCCATTCGCGTGGGGCAAACGCGAACGCAACGCGAGGCCCTAGCCACCTGCGCTCGGCTGGCTCAATAGCCATTGTCCGCGTCGGCCGTTGTCCGTTGCGCCATGCTCATTGGGTGAGTTTTACCTCGGGTGGCCTATGAGGTTCGCTGATTGCGCTGATTGGGCTCTATGGGCGGACCCCGAGTATGCGCCGATCCTTGTTGTTGTACCCGAACGGCACTACGCAGACGTGGACAAGACGATCCGGGTCTACTTCGATGTTCATACAGGAAAGTGGTGGTGGGCAACACAGGTTCGCCTCTGCGAGAACGTATTAGTGTTGAGACACATGCTCACGATCTTGACAGAAAGAAATTGAGAAGACGCACCCGGGCGCAACCATCATCCCGCTCATTATTTCCTCCGACAAGACACAATTGACCACCTTTGGGAATAAGACAGCATATCCAGTCTACCTAACCATAGGTAACCTCCCAAAGGAGATTCGACGGAAGCCATCACGACGCGGTCAGATTCTCCTAGCCTACCTGCCAACGACGTCACTGGAGCACATGAAGAACAAGGCAGCACGACGCCGTGCAGTCGCAAACCTCTTCCATGCCTGTATGAAGCGCATTCTCGCGCCACTGGAGGACGCGGGTACGAACGGTGTCCTCCTCACGAGCGCCGATGGCAAAGTTCGGCGCTGCCATCCCATTCTTGCTGTGTATGTTGGCGACTACCCCGAGCAGATTCTCGTCACATGTCGTAAGACTGGCGATTGCCCGAAGTGTCCGGCATTACTCGCTGAACTCGGCGAGGCTATTCTGCCTCATGGGACCCATCTGCGAGACATCGACAACATCTATGACACCGTCCTGCCTGCTCGCGACGAGGGGCCAGCAGCATTCACTAGAGCCTGCAATGAAGAGCGCATGAAACCCATCGTCGAGCCATTCTGGGAGCACTTACCGTACGTGAACATCTTCGCCGTCATCACTCCCGATATCTTGCACCAGCTCTATCAAGGAGTAATCAAGCACGTTGTTTCGTGGCTCAAGGCAGCCTACGGAACAGAGGAGATCGATGCGCGATGTCGGCGGTTCCCCCCCAACCATCATATCCGCCATTTCATGAAGGGAATAACCTCACTTCGTAGAGTGACAGGGAAGATGCACGCAGACATCTGCCGGATTTTGCTCGGCCTCATAGTTGGCCTCCCTCTTCGGGCGGGGCTTTCTCCCGTGCGTGTCATCCGGGCCGTGCGAGCACTACTCGATTTCCTCTACCTTGCTCAGTATCCTGTCCACACCACTGAGACGCTACGCTCACTCGACGAAGCTCTGGCACGATTTCACGCCAACAAAGCCATCTTCACGGAACTTGGGATCCGAGAGCAGTTCAACCTCCCGAAGCTTCATGCGCTACTGCACTACGCATACTCCATTGCCCTTCTTGGAACCACTGATAACTACGATACTCAGTACTTCGAGAGGCTACACATCGACTTGGCGAAGGATGCTTACCGTGCAACAAATCACAAGGACGAATACCCGCAGATGACGAACTGGCTTCTCCGAAAGGAGAAGACATCAGGAAAACCTCCCTTCTGCAATCACTCCTAATAGCGAAGAATAGTCTCTTATTACACACTATTAGTAGTAATAACCGAAGGCTACGATTAGTGAAGATTAGTAAATTTTGCTTTAGTCCCTATAGCATTATTGACAATAACCCATTTTTCGTCACATATAGTGGACAATCATAGAACATTGTGCGATGATACTGGCATTATCATGATTAGCCTTCACATTATAGTGATTTAAAGCCGAACATTTCGAACAACATCAATCAAGCAAACAGCAATGCATTAAGTTGAGAGATAGTATGCTAACAACTGATATGAGGTGGGATGTGTCGAGTCGGAACAAGCGCACTACCAATATTATACCACGGTAACATATGGAGAATGAACGATGTAACGAAGGTGATTAGTACGTAGTAGCTGCCAGGTGCTATCAACGACGTGAAGAGCGAAGATTTGCAAAGTCGATATGCCGCAATGTACTGTCGGCGGCGGTCTCCACATCATCAGACATCTTGTTGCTACGCGACAGAAGTCAGTAAGGATGGCACATGCCAGAGACTGACGTACCGGGCCTGATTGAGAAGCTCTGCCATGAGCTCGTGGAATGCAAAGGCACTGTGTCTTTGGATGCCCTCCAGGATCTTGATGTGCGTGTTGTATACGTTGACATATACCGATGCGAAGAACTTTCCTTCTTTCCGTGAGCCCGACTGCCACTCTTCAAGAGCAAAATGAACCTGTAGAGCAACCATCAGCCACAAGTAGGAGTGCCAAGCCAGGTGAAAACAAACACAGGCGGCTATAGACGCGAGCATGCAGATAGGAAGTTCAGGTTCCGATAGATCTTCATTGGGGTGGGACGACTTGAAGGCGCCTGCGAACTTATAGCCTACCGAATCGGAAGCCTTGAAGTAGCCATTGCTCAAGGCTTCAACGAAAATTGGATGTTCGTAGGGCCGATCCTTCTCGAGGACACCCTGTTCATAGCACATCAGTATATAAGCAACATACTCTGTGATAGCAAAGTCACACGCCTCTATGTCGCCCGGAAAGATGTAATGTTGATCAAGGAGTAACTTGTCCACACGCGCCTTCGTTTGCCTAGTGTTCCGGCGTGCGAGACCATACTGACTGACGACGAGGTTGCTAACAGCGCTCAGCAGTTTATTTCGGAAAATACTGATACGGTTGCTAGGCTGTCATGGAAAGTCAATAACACGTCTACCGGAACACCGAGCAACACCCACTACTTGCACAAGCATCTTGACATACGCAGTGTCCTTTCGAATGCGCTGTGCAATTGCGCGAAGCTTCATTTCCTTTGCGATGTCATAGAGAGCTTGTCTCATGAACTGGCTCTTGTCGCGTACATCGGGAAAAGCATTGACGAAGGCTAGGTGGTACTGCAACTCTTTATTTGCGGCCTGCAGAAGCTGCTTGATATCTGCACGTTGAACAGTCAGCTGGAATGTTTCTCGCCCGACAGGATACGTCAAGTGCGTCTCCTCCGGCCACTGAGCATCCCGCTCGCGCACAGCAGCATGCGGCTCGCGTCGCGACCTCTGCGGCGGACGCGCATGGCGGCCACGAGCTTCCCGCCCCGCTTCATCTTGTTCACTACGATCGGAGTTCGGCGATTGAGTTGCATGACCACCCATATTGGGCTCTTCAACCTCGTCGTCGTCGGCCCACCGTGGTTGCTTCTGGGTGTCAGTATCTACCAAACGGGGCAGCTAGAATCCGTACCTCGGTTTCGTATGCCAGATCACGCCGTGTCTTACGCTTCACAGCACCCTGGGCATCCAACCACGATCATTATGAGGCACACATGTGCAAGATAGAGGGAATATCACACTGTATTGTATTTTCCGGCCGAAGTATCGGCCAAGTGCCCCTCATGTTGATGCTTCCGGGATGTCCGTGGGCGGGAACTGCTCTTCTCGCTGTCCTGATGATCCAAGCGTGAGGCCGGAGAGCAATGACCTGGGAGCGAGCGGCGGAGTGTCGCAGTAAGTGTCTCGTGTGCTGAACGAGCCTCTGAAATGTGCGAACCCCTATCGCCGGACCCGCTCATGTGGCGATCGTGGTCCCGAATGCCTCTAGGCATCTCGTCCTCACTCGTCTGATTCGGGCTCTCCGCCTCCGCGTCCATATCCTGCCACAACGTCTGTGAGCCAGTAGTATCAGTGAGGTGCATGTTGGCGCACCTCGTCATCCAGCTCGGCCGGTGAGAACCCCTCATACACATCTTCCGGATCCTCCACTTCATCAGAAAGCCCAAAGTCTCTGCCATCCAGCCCGTCCGAACCACCGTTGTCATTGTCCTCTTCTAGCGACTTGCTTTCGTCATCGCTTGCGGCCTCCACACGAGTCGAGGATTGGCTCAGTCCCTTCACTCGATGTGGACGCTGCTCGTCTGGTGGGTTCTCCCTCCGTGTCGGCCGGCGAGACTTCTGCGATGAGAGATCTTCCGAAAATACAACAGAACATTGTCAATGCTGTCCGTAGCAGCTGCAGCGAAGCACGTACCTTGAGACCGGCCCGCCCGAGGTTCGTCGTCTGACCCGTATGCATTACGAGGCAATATTAGACGTTGAGAAGCACCTATACTTGGTTAGATCTGATAGGTCTGATCAAATCTATATCAGAGACGCACGGCGAATCCGACTTTGAATGTGGGGACTAGCTTCGGGACTAGAGACTCGTAGTGCGGCTTCAGCTGAGAACCTGAGTAAACATTGTCTCTTTGATCCTTGGAACTCTCATACCACTTGGCTTGCGCTTCTTGGCTGTGGTCGCCCCAGGAACAGGGATTGTAAGTGGTTCGAGCTCAGAGGCCCGCCGCTTCTTTGAGGTGTGAAGCTCGCCTGAGTCCGAGTCGGCCTTACCATTCAACCAAACTATGAATTATGATGAGTAGGGGAAAGCGACACGAAGACAGGCAGAGGTATGACCTTTCTGGTCGATGGCCTTGTCTTTCGTTACACGGCGCGCTATGAGTGATAAACTCATTAGCAAGTGCATTTAGGGATGCAAGAATGACTCACGGCCACGACGCGGTGGAACAACGGGTGGCGGGGTCAAGTTGTCGTCTTCACTTGACTCGTAGTCGACGATGCGATTTTTAATGACGTGTCGTTGCGCAGGGTTGAGCCGTCCGGGGCCAGAGTTGCTGGCCTGCATAACCGTGCTTGATGCTCGAACCATCAGGAGCTTCTGAGGAACTTAAGTGAGAGTTAGTGATTGGAACTATAGGGTATGCAAAGGAAATATGATAGATGGAGAGAAAGGAGAGGAAGGTTGCGACGGTGACTCTGGACCTCGGTACAGAGCCGCGCCCGCCGATCTCGCTGATGTCGCATCTTCGGCAAAATGGTGCTGCCTGCACGCTCCATGCACGGCTATGCACGTCCGGCATAGTTCAGACTTAGTATACTGAACATATTCAGCCCAGTACTAGACAATGCAGCTGTGCCACATTCAGCAGCAACTCGCACGGGGGTGGCGTACATGGATGCTAACTGGGCATTCTCACTCCGTGCACACGCATTGCCACTCCCCCCGGCTCTCCATACCGCAAGTACGATTGCGTCCCCGCTCCTTTCGTTCTCTCTCTGCATTCCCTCTCCTGTCGGCCCGTCTCTGCATCTCCCGCGAGCCGGAGCCCGTCGCCGCACATGCCGCCCGTCCATTGCGTCGGGTGCCTATCGCCTATGCAGCGAGTCGCGCGGACTGAGCGGCGTTCGTACACTCGCTGTCCTAGATCGCCATGCCGCAGGTCTAGTGGTGGCACGACCTCCTGTGGTACAAGGACCCCTACGTGGTGGGTGTGCGGTCGCCGATGCAGCACACCAGCATCATTCGGGCGGCGCATGAGCCCGGAGTCGCACGCCGACCTGTGCGAGCACTTTGCTGTTCCGTCCGCGCGCGTCCTTCGTTGTTGTTGCCGGGTATGTCGGTTGTGCGCACTTCTCTGGCTCCTTTCGGCCCTCCCGCGAGCCCCGCTCTATCCAGTCCGTCCCCGCGGATGCTGTCCAGCCCGCCGTGTCGACGTCGTCACTTCGATCGCATCCACCGAGCGGCATGTTGTTCTGGCGTGAACTTTCGTGGCGAGATTGGGGTCGTTCGGATGTGCGCTTTGTTACTCAAACGGGGAAGTCGGCACACGTGGGCTGGGTGCAACGACCGGCCAGCACGAACACGGCAAAGGGGAATGTGAGCACATTCAAATGGCACACAGATGGAAGCGACTCACCCGCGTGCTCTCCCGTAGAGTTCCTGCCGCCGGGATGACATGACTGTGACGTCGACTATCCTCGTCACCTGGCGACGCGTTGTTTGCGGGTGTGTCCACGGGGCATACCAACCCTGTGAGCGCGTCGATCAGCTCATGCACCTCTTGAAGCGACCGCGCGCAGGGAGGAAGGGCGAAGGGCGCATCACTGCCGCCGTGAAGATGCTCGCTGGCGTAGGACGCCGAGGCTGCGCATTGTGAGGTCAGTGTTGAGGCAATCCGAGACGGGCGAAATGAAGGACGTCGAAGGGCCGGACAGATGGCAGAGCGAGCAATCGTAGGCTCGGGTATGAGGGTGTCCAGGACGCTGTGGGGTATGGCTCGGACATGGGGGATGCGGTTGCAGAGGCAGGGCGGGGTGGACTGTTGTGGTGCTGCAGATGTGTGGGGTTTATCCGAGCGCTGACAGACCCTAGAAGCATGACGGTGCTGCGTCAGCACTCGCCTGCCGGTTGCACGATGCGGGGTGACCTACCGTGGCCAGACAAGGACGTGGAGTCCCAATACGCTCAGCAGCTACAGCTGCCATGCGGACAACCTTGGGGAAGCGCGACCGGCTCAGCGGGAAGTGTCGGTGGAGAAACGGCTGCCCCGAGCCTGCTCATGTGCACAGAACGGTATGGGTGGCGGGAGGAAAAGAGGAGGACTGTCGTTGGGCAACGAATGAGAACTCGCCTGCGTGCAGAAACCCCGAGCACGTCTCTCCCTCGGGCGCGCGTAGGGTGCGGCAGGCCGTTCGCATGTGCGTGGATGGGCGGCGAACGGCGGGCATGGCGCGGGCGGTGGACGACGAGGGCGGACGAGGACCCGACGGAGGGCGCAGACGAGAAGGGAGTGAACGGCGGACGGAGCCCGGGAGCGGCGAGGTGGCGACGAGCGCAGACGGACGCAGTGGAGCGATCGAGCATTGAGCAGGCTTGCCATTGACCACCGGCGCGCGACTCGCTTCTGCAAGGCGACAGACGTTGTCGTCCGTGTTC
>KE504261.1:0-57579 GCA_000344655.2 Fomitopsis schrenkii | reverse complement strand
TTCACCATGGTCATCCGCTCGTTGCTGCGCTCTCTATGGACTACCCCGAGCAGCTACTTGCCACTGGCCAGAAGAATATGGAGTGCCCTTCGTGCGAGGTTCCTTCCGACAAGCTTGGCGATGGCAAGCCACGCTATAAGATCCGCAATTTGAAGCGGATTCTCGCTGCCCTCGAGAAAGTCGCCGAGTCGCCGAGCGCTTTTATGCGGGCTTGCCGGGAAGTTGGCCTCAAGCCAATTTACAAGCCGTTCTGGGAAGACCTTCCCTGGTGCGATATACACCTTGCAATCGCACCTGACATCCTCCATCAGGTCCTGCTGGGTATCCTGAAGTACCTTGTTCGGTGGCTCATCCAGATCTACGGTGCGACAGAGATCGATGCGCGCTGCCGGCGTATGCCTCAGAATTATAGTGCACGTTACTTCTTCCACGGCATCTCGAAGCTTTCACGTCTTACGGGCCGCGAGTACGACAATATTGGTCGCATCCTCCTCGGGCTTATTATCGATCTTCCTCTTCCCGGTGGTCTCTCCCCTGCACGACTACTCTGTGCAACACGTGCAATTTTAGACTTTGTCAACCTTGCCCAGTATCCAGTTCATTCTACGAAGACACTCACCATGCTTGAAGACGCCATGCAGCGGTTTCACGCAAACAAGTCAATCTTCAAGGATCTTGGGATTCGGTCAAACTTCAATCTGCCCAAGCTGCACTTCCTCACAGCGCATTGGCGGCGAGCGATCGAGTGGCTTGGCACAGCTGACAACTTCGACACGCAGTATTCGGAACGCAGACACATTGATGATGTGAAGGAAGCCTACCGTGCATCGAACCGAAAGGATGAGTTCCGTCAGATGGCGGTCTGGCTCGAGCGGAAGGAGAAGGTTCAGCAGCATTCGAAGTATATCGAATGGCGCCGCAGTGGTGGCCCATCCTTCCAGCGTATCAACCCGATTCTAGCACCACCACAGGTCCACAGTCATGTTATCATGGCAAAGCATCCGTCAGTGAAGGGTGTATCACTTGAGACACTCATCCGCGAGTATGGCGCGACACATTTCGGCGCTGCGTTTGCGCGTTTTGTTGTCCTTCAGCGAGACCCCCATATCCGCAATCGAGCACAGGTTGAACGTGCCGTCCACTCCGTGATCTTGCCATTCCGCTCAGTTGCTGTATACCACAAGGCCCGGTTCTGGATTGGGGACGTCGAGCACTTCCAGCCGAAGGCGAACCCACTTGATGTTGTCTATGTAAGGCCGGAAAGGATCAATAAACACGGCAAGCCTGTCCCTGGTCGATTCGATACAGTGTTAGTCAATATGGGTACAGGCTCATATCTCGGAGTTGAAGGTAAGTCTGTGCTCTGCTACCATCAAGGCAGTGCTAAAGTAGATCTACTAGGATATTGTGTGGCCCGAGTTCGGGTCATCTTCTCGCTCTCAAACCTTGCACTTGCCCATCTCTTCCCCGATCAACAAAAGCCACCCCGCCACCTTGCTTATGTAGAGTGGTTTACACAATTCCGATCCCCTGAACCTCATCATGCACTGTACAAGATCAAGCCAGATGTGCGAGAGCAGGAACGACAGGTCAGTATTATTCCGGTCAGGGACATACGGCGCAGTGTGCAATTATTCCCACAATTTGGTCCTGTAGCCCCACGTAAATGGACCAGTAGTGATGTACTAGATCAATGCCCAGCATTCTATGTTGATTCACACCTAGATAGACACACCTTTGTTACTGTTCGTTAGTACTTGGCAATCCCAACTTGTTTAAGCATAATAACACGGAATAATTGCCGTAACAGGGATTACTGAGAATAATGCCCATTACCAATTATCATCCGTTACGCATTCACAATTGCACAGAACTTAGGGATGGGGGATTTTCCTGATGGATCGAGCATTATGACTCCTTCTGCCGCTGGCGTGAGGAGAACGGTGATCAAGGCGATATGCCCAGAGAAGGAGTGCACAGTTCTGGGTCGGCGGTGGCGGTGGTATCCAGCACTCGACGCTCAGGTCACAACTCAAACGCTATCTCCGAGTCGGCGGCACCAGCGCCTTTGGGCTCGGAACGTGAGCTGCGTATGACCATGGCCCGCTATCCGTCGGTCAAGGCTGTGACGTTCAGTGTTGCCGCAAGTGAGTACGGAGCACCCTACCTTCGATCAGCCCTTTCTCGCTTTGTTGCGCTGAAACGTTACCCCGACATCCGCAACGCGAGCGAACTAGATCGCAAGGCATCCCGGATACACTTCAGCTTTCGAACATTCCCGGTATGGCATCGTATCAAATACCGGCTTGAAGACGTCCTGGGTTTCGGTGTCGGCAACAACTACACGGACGCCATCCATGCACAACCAAAGCGAATCAACAGGCGCGGACGTGAAGTGCCAGGACGGTTTGACACGGCTGTGGTGAAGGACGGCATTGGAGGTCGGGTTGGCGTGAATGGTACGTGGCTCACAGTGACACAGATCAGTTGCTAGCGATAACGTGAACCACGCTTCAGGCTATCGCATTGGTCAGGTTCGGCTCGTCTTCAAGGTGCCCAGACGGCCTCTCCAAGAACTCTTACCTCACGCGGACGAACAAGACCTCCCGGAGCACCTCGCATACATCGAGTGGTTCTCACCGTTCACACACCCGGATCCTAATCACGGTCTCTACAAGGTTTCTCGGTCTTTTGAAGGACAGCAGCGTCTTGCAAGTGTTGTCGAGATCAAGGACATTCGGAGAAGTTGCCAACTTTGGCCCAATTTCGGGCCTGTTGCTCCCCGGGAGTGGTTGAGCAGCAACGTTCTCGAGCTATGTCCATCCTTCTTCGTGAGCGCATTCAGCGATCTACACGCATACCAAGTTATATTCTAGTGAAATATCAGTCGTACTACTTACTGCCTAGGGCAGCACGTTCTACTATGCATCTACATGTTTGTGAGCGAAACTACGATAACGAGATGATGAGTCCGACTCGGCATGTCCAAAATATGTTGAGATTATCCGCCGTTAGCAAAGCGGGGCTTTGCAGATCACACGGTTATTCGTTGATTCCCGACATAGGTAATATTTATGGCTATTTCAGCGCGATTTAGCCCGGGGGGTTTTTCCCGATGCCGAACATGACATGGGGTGCGTGCTTCGTCCCAGGCTTCGGTTGAGTGTACTGAGCATTAATTTGCAGGATGTATCTTCATGTACATCAGCGCGGCAGCCCCTGATCAGCAAGCTCTGGGTCTCACGAATGGACTCGCGCAGACCACAGCGTCTGTAGTGCGTGCTGTGGCGCCGTCAGTCGCATCTTCGCTTTGCTCCGTCAGCCTACAGACAAACATCGCTGGAGGTACTCTGGTGTATTGGCTCATTTGCGGGGTGACCGTGGGAGGTCTTGTTGCGTCTGTTTTTCTACCGATATGATATACAGAGGAGGCGTGCAGCCGAAGGTGTAGTCCTTACAGATGCTGGCTGCTTGCTTACTATTCTCAAGGGCAGCGGAATATTACAAGTTATGGTTTCTTGGATGTAACACCACTTCTGGTGGGCAGTCAGCGTGCATGTGTTCTCCATCGTTCAGCACAGTCGATCTCTGGTGACAGCATGCATATATTCATCGAACCCTCCGTATCAACAACGACGAATCTCTTTTTACACTGTATAGATAACCACAAGCACTAACGCTGTGAGCGCATTGTACAACCATTGCGTTGCAAAAGAAGAGTCAATTCCAGGAGATAGAATGGGTGCACATCGACCACAAGGCCTGCGGCTCAATTGTACACTCTGCCCCCCATGTGAGTCGCGCGGCATGCGTTTACAAGTGAAGTCTACTTACTCGACGTACCAGTCCGGGCTGGCAACTTCTCCGTACCCGCCGCCGTACGAATAGCAGTCGTCAGCGACAGCTAGGCCAAGCTCGCCCTGAGAATGATTCAGTTTCTTTGTAGCCATGCGCGCTGGTACATGATACTCACAACTGTTTCATAGCAGACGTCGTAATAGACAACGGAAGGATTGGCGAAAGCGAAGACACATTCGTCGTTAGTAGTAAACGTGGTCAACGTATCTGCGGGCGCTTCAAACTCTTCAGCTACAAGCCAGTTGGTGAGTAGGTGCTAGCAGTGTTCCATCTATGGGGAATCTTACTGCCATAGTCTGCCAGAGCATCGTAAAGGTCGTCGCACCCAGCGAGTAAGGGCTCCGAGCCCAAGTCCTCGCAGAGGACAGAAGCTGGAAAAACACATATTTTCAGTACCGATATATAAACGACCGGCTAAAGTAGGTATATTACCGTCGTAGCTGCAAATTATGTCTTGACGCTTTTGAAGGTTGCTAGAGGTGACACGTTTCTCGAGGGAGCGACGCTCGACGAAGCCAGGGCAGGCCCGAGTGACGACTCTAACCTCCTTGTTCTTCGACGTGAAGGTCGTGTTGGTGAAGACTTCTCCTCCCTCTCCGCAAGCAACATGCGCACTCGCGAACACTGGCATCAGGATAGCGTCAACGGAGTCTACGACGATCTTGACGAGGAGAAAGACCGTACCAGCAACAGGCAGAGTGGAGAGAGCACCGAGCACGAGAGCGGACAAGAGCTTGTATCCCATTGTAATGTGCGAGAGGCGACTGTGAGGAAGGTGGGCGATGAACAGTGCTCACAGAAAGGAGCCCTGATATATGCCTCAGCATCGTCAATTTTATGTCCATGGTTTCCACTTTCTTTCAATCCATGGCCTTCGCCGTCGAACGCCGATCAGCTACACGCGTAGTAAGTCTAGACACATTGACGCCGCTCTCAGAGGTGTTGCTGACGGCCTATTCTCATCCACGGTCGCTGTTCAGTGAGAATAGGTGAAGGCATCATCCTGTGCCTCTTTGACATCGGTCGGAGCCCGGCAATCGGCTTGGGGCCCCCAGGTTGCCTGAACGCCTCAGGATGGCCAGCCTGTCCGCATGACCGTCACGGTGATAAATTACGAGAAGTATGCTGCCACTCACGAATGGGCTGAGAGATCCGACTTGCCGCTGGAACTTTCTCTTGTGGCTTCAGCAGTTGCTTTGATGACGAAATTGTCTGTGTATTGGTACGAGCGATAGGCTCACACACATACAAAGAACAGACTAAGTCACATTCAATGACGAGGGTTCGTGATTTTTTTTCCCTACAGGGTCTCAAAAAGACGTGAAGTCGCTCAGTATACGGTTTCGAGCTCAAAACGGTCGCAAAGTCTCCGGAGTAATTCGTGACGCCGAACGGGTTCCCTACGTTGTCTATGGTACCAAATTTTCCCGCCGTGTCACTTAGACGCACTGTGGGTAGTGCGTACTGGAATGGCATCCCGACCCGTGATCGGCAGAATGGGTACTGCATTGTCCTTCAGCGCTCAACGTAATTTGGATGGGCTGGGCAGGGGCTCACGCACCTATTCAGCATCCGGGTCGTGAGTAGATGGTACCGCTGTAAATCCGAACGGAACACCTTTCAGAGAAGATCTCTGAGCAATTATGTTACTTCGGTCAGTACTAACCTCAATTCCTGTTACCCATGGAAGCAAACCATGGTCTGTTTGTTGCATGACTATGAAGCTCTGGTATCTAGTGCAGCGGCCCACTGGAAATGGACAGCGTCGAGAATATGTTACGTCTGCCCCCTGCAGACTTGGGCAGGTGTTACAATCTTCCTTTCCCAGAGGAGCAGGTCAACATGATTGAACCTAAACAGAAAACGAGAACCCGTTGAACGTGCATCCGACGTGATACACGAGTCAGTATGTACCTGGTGCCTCTCGTTTCTCCCTTCGCCCGTTCGTGGAAGGGTGTTGGTTGATACGCGTCTGTCCGACAGGCATAGATCGCGGTCGCAAGAACGCTGAACGCGTTCCGGTGCCCGCCCAGACCTGGCGCGACTGCCATCTCTGCGGGGTCAAGTGCTCTACTGTGCGGTTCATTCGAACCAACCTCTTGCATTCGTTGGCTAGCATTCAAATTCTTCAGCTCACCCGTGTATAACGCTAGCGTTGCCGGTCGTCGCGAGGAAGGCACCAAATACTAGTACCCAAGGCAATGGCTGCCCCCAGATCTGTGCTACCGACATTCCCTCGGGTTCTGAACCTTCATGCCGCATGATATCCCGCATGCATGCACAATCGCGACCTTGAGATGAGTACAGTGTTGGTTGGCGCTAGAGCTTGAATAATTGCAACCACGTTCTGATGCCTGTCGAGTATGTCAGAGGTGTGAACCTTCGCCCACAATTACCCCGACGGTACTGCAGATACATAGCGGAGAGATTGGCCATGTCTGCCCTAACTCATGAACAATGTTTCTGCGTCCGCCTACGAATACAGAGGATCACCTGAGTATGAGCGACATACCGCGCGAGCGTCACACTCGCCACCGACCGGAAGAGCCTACATGACAATGAGATTGCAAGAAGATCAGCGCATGCATCCAAATAGATAGACAGATCCGAGGGATCGCCCGTGCCGAGTCCCTATCACATAATGATACAATCGCCCTTCTTCTTGGGTTTCCGCTCGTCGACCAGGCCCGCCGCAGAGAGCTGCCTCTTCGACTCCGAGTATTGCTCCCTCGCCTGCTCCCTCGCCTGCTCGCGGGCCCGCCGCGCCTCCCTGAGCTGGTGCGCACGTTCGTCCTCCTCGGCCTGCAGCTGGCGTGCGAGCTCCGCGCTACAGCATCCGTCAGCATCCAGTCGTATGTTTATGATCGAGCATGGGTACGTACTCTCCGCGCTCCTCGAGAGTCAGGGCCGCAGTCTGGGCCTCGAGCGCAGCGAGCGCGCTCTCCCCGGTGTACCCCGCGTAGTCGCCGCCGGCAGGGCTCGAGTGGACGAACTCGGAGTCGACGAAGGACGCGCTCCCGCCCTCCACGTCCTCAAGGCGCTCCCAGACGACAGATGGCTCGTGCAGGAATACCTGGTCAGTCACAAGGGTATAAAGCCCACCATCCCTGCCGTGAGGCTTGTACAGCACGGACAAGTGTGAGTTACGGAAGAGCGCCACGAGGTGGCCGGGCTCGATGGTGGAGGCGAGCGTGAAGAGCCCATGGTAGGTCAGTTGCGAACGTGTCTTGTCGATGAAGTCCCGGATGATAATTGCTATATAGCGGAGGTGTGGTCACTAGTGAAGAGAGGGCAAGCTTCGGTTCGATGCGCGTACCATCTTGCACCTTCTCTCGTTCGTCGTGCGTAAGGGTGTCGTAGCTGCCACCACTGCTTCCGCCTGCTTCCGGCTCGGTGTGTGTGTGCTCGGGTGAAAGTAGTCTACCCTTCGTGAGGTGGTCGGCTTCAGCTATGAGGTTGACGGAAGTATCATAGTCGCGTGTCCTGGACAGGATCTGGTATTCTGAGCTCTCTGGATCAGAGAGCCAGCCGTGCACGAGCTCGATGCCGGCGTGTTCAAACAGTTTCAACGCCCCGCCGTCGCCTGCGGGATGGAACGCCGTTACTCCGGTGAACAAGGGGTTCAGGTCCATGCCCTCTAGAAAGACGACGCGTCAATTTGTTGGCGATGGGGTACGTTGATTGGGGGCGACGGACAAGAGAGGAAAAACGCACTTCTCGTGGCGGGCATGACAGACAGTGCCGCGGAAGTATCCTCCCCCGGACTTGTTGCTAACAGGTACTCCCCGAGCAAGGATGCCAGATAGTCATAAGAGACAGTAGTCCGGTCCGGTGGTTGTATATCGATTTGTCCGCGCAGAAGGAGTATGTTGCCTATCAAGCGACACTGAGTTTAGGCCCACACATTTCGAGCAAAGCCATGATGCCTACATATAGCGATGAATGAACACGGTCTAAAAGCGCGTAAATAGACGTGGGACACTGACCCAGTAGCTACACTGACCCGTTGTAGTTCTGCGTTATGATCTTCAATGCCCTAGGTTGGGCATCGGGCGACGAGCGGAATGACACCTCCTTGAGGTACCAGAGCTCTTCTCTTGACTCTCTGAGGTTGTCATGATGCGACGCAATATTAACTTCATTCGAAATCGGTAGAGAAGTAGTCTGTTCATCTTCTGAGGCCGCCATAGCCTGGAGGCAGAGAGGGGGAGAGTGGTAGGGTGCGCGGCGCTGCTGGTTTCAGTATCGCAGCGGTAGTTGATTAGACTTTAGGCGCTCATTACCCGCGTCGTAGCCGCCGAGCCTTTAGTGCTTACAAATCAAATCAAATCAAATCACGATTGAAGCAGAATCGCCTTCTGTACAATGCACCGGTGCACGGACCGTCGCCGTTGGTTATTCCACAGTCAGCAAACCAGGGCAACTTCTAGCGATGTTCAGGATTATTGCAATATCTGATGAAGGATGCAATGGCGTGCGCTTCTGGACAATCCAAACCAGTGGCGGCCCAGTGCCTGCTCGTCTGAGCTCGGAGATCTAGAGCCGGGTAATATGCAAGAGGAAGGACCCGCGTACGTGTACTCATGTTCATGCAATCTGCATCACGAGGACTCTATCCCTCACGGTGCGGTGAGTATGATCCACAGTCAGTGTGTACTACTAGTAGTGATTGAAAGCCGGTGTCACTTGTTAATGTCATCGTCAAAGGGGCGAGTCGGGGCAGCATGCAGAGACACAAGGTTTGCTGGTCCAATCGGCTCTACTGAAGCGTCTGCCCGAACACCATACTCGTGACGATTTCGCATACTGGACTAGGAACGATGTACGTCTGCGAATCAGAACACTGCGGTCGAGTGTTTAATAAGATCTTGGAACGTCGGGAGACACAGCTTGCCGCTACTAACAGTGCACCTGCAATGCAATCGCAACAGTAATGCAACTACTCAACCCCCGGGCGCACTGTCCCTCCGGAAGTTCCGATAAATTCATATTATATACTTTGAATGCTGCCTTTTACAATGCTTCCCTTCGCTGAATATTTGGGCTACCTGGTAGGAGTAGAGAAAATGGATGATCACCGTTTTTGGACGTTTTCGCCGTTGCCCGACTGAGAACTCAGCATAGACTGGCAAATCACCGGGTACATTTTTCTTCGAGTCAGTGTACGTGCTCTACAAGTTTTTCCGGGATGTCCGACATAGTGTATCATCTTCCGAGTGGAGAATGGAGGAGAGGAGCCTCAGAGCGTGACAGACAGCCACTTGCTGCGTGCCGGCCGATTGCCGGGGTCGATCACCTGACTCGATTGCAGAGCTGTCGTCGCAACATTGCCACCTCACGGTGGCTGCAACTCGGCTTGCCACAGGCGGCTGCTCTCCGGCATAGTAGATCGGGCACCTCTGCCGCCCCGGCACCGTGACCATCACTGTGACCGACCTCGGAGAAAAGTTGCTCTACTCTTGCACTGCTATTTCCCTCTCGGCATCCCTTCAGTTCTGTCAATTCCCTCTCTAAAAAAATCGTGAAGTGACTTTCGAAGGTCAGCGTTCGATTGGTTCATATCCCGAGAGGTTCCGGTAGGTGGTTAGCCCAAGATCGCGCGAAAGGCTGAAAAGTTGCATTACCGGGACAGTGTTAGTAGTACCCACAACGCAAAGCGAAGCGTTTACTACCCGTGGTCTCAATCAATCAATCTACATCCTGCCTGAATTTTCAACCTGTTGGTTGTCAAGCACGATGCCTTGCAGGAAAATGCCAGAGTTTGTCTGTGTCTGTTTTATGAGTTGTGTGCTTTGGATATAAGCTCGGAGTGAGGAAAACCCCTTCATCCTTGATAGAACCCATTGCAGACGCTAGTTGCCATCTGGTCCATCAGAGGAACGCGAACATAGGCTGCTGAGGACAGAACCTGGAGAGAACATGCACATATAAAGTCTCAGAGACACTCAGACCCTCCCTACTGATAGCAGTGCGACTAACCATCAAAGCCCATCTAGACTGCTTTCCTCCTTGACCCCAACCCCCACCCCCGCCTTCTCCACCGTTCGCCACACCATCTCCCTCACCCCCATGTCCTCCTCGCGCATCCTCAACAACTTCTCCAGGCGTTCCGCCATCTCCTCCCTAGTCCCGCCCACGACGATCCGCTCGTCGTACCCGGCGTGCGCAACGAGATTCCGCCGGAGCGCCGCGACCGAGAGGTCCGCGCACGCGGCGGGGTCCGTGATCAGCGGCGGCACGGGGTGCAGCATGTATCGTTGATGCATACCTGTAACTCACTGGTCAGCCTTCCTCCTGCGCTATCCGACTAAGGAAGAGATGGGAAAGAGATCGCAAGACGTACCCTCGAGATATTCTTCGCATTCACGGGGAGCCTCAATACTGAGCACGCGGCCCGACTCGCACCCAGCGAGGCGGCGCAGACCGGGCATACGCACACCCGTATCGAAGAGCGAGACGAAGGCGAGCTTGTGGAGTACGAGCAGCGCAGGGACGACGTCGTCGTCGATTGCGGCGTTGAGCGAGAGGTCGAGTTCGGAGAGCGTGCGCCGAAGTGCGACAAGGTGGTACACACTGCCATGGGTGTCAATAATGAGAGGGAGAGAGGGAAAGCGGGGCATACGCTTCGTTCCCAATGCCTGTATTGCTGAGCCAGAGGTGCGAGAGCCGGGGAAGATGGTGGATATAGGTCAAGTCGAAGTTTTGCAGCGGCGAGTCGCTAAGGCTCAACTCGCGCAGGAAGAGGAAGCTGTTCGGCTTGCTGAAGACTGGTCGCAAAGCTCAACGAACGCGCAAATACGCTTCGGATGGGTCATCTCACCGGGGAGCAATTCCCGCGCCCCAAGGTTCAAGCCCTCTACTTCCATGAGCGACGCGGTTAGGTCCAGGGCATCGATTTCTGACATGCGAAGGATCTCTAGGACGCGTGCATTCAGATGACCTAGAGATGCACAAGGACTGCTTGAGCTCGGAAAACGCAGAAGCCCCGCAAGGTTCTACTGACCGTCGATAGCGAGTATGTCAGCTATATGCTGGTGAGAACTTGCGCCGAGCGCCCGGAGCCGCTCCTTGAGCCTGATTCCGGGGAGTAACGCGTCGAAACGCGCCGTGAGGATGCCCAAACTACGCGGTGTCTCCGCGCCGACAGGAGGGCCGTACAATTCGTCTGTAGAGTCGAGTATATGCGCAGGCGGCGCACAACACCACTGTGAATCTCGTCAAGCTAGGGAATGGACAGCATATACTCACCTTCGAGCGCGCGTATCCTCCTCTCCAACTCAAATGCCGTTGGCCTCCCATCCACATCCGAGTACCCATAGCTCCTCGGTGGGTACGGCGAGTAGAGTGCGTCATGTGATCCTCTAGAGTACCTCAGCTTATCCGCCTTCGCGCTCAGTTCGAAGGAGCTCTCATTGATGCTCTGGAACGACTTTTCTTTTTTCGGTGGTGCAAGCATATCGCTGAAGGTGTCTGGAGACATCGGCCGCTTGCGCTTCGCCTTGATCCCAGGAGCGGGAGCACCCTGCCATCCACTATGAGGCAGAGGCGTGCTTTGGTTACAGAAGAAAGCAGAGAAAGTGAGATCGGAGACGTCGGGGCTATGGAACGTGTGGGGAATGGTTCTGCAGGCTAGTTCGTGGAGCTCGGCTTCATCGAGGGACCTGTCTAGACATTCGGCAAAGGAGGGGAGACAGTCGCTGGGTGTATGCACTGGTTTTCCCGAGTGCAGCTGTTGACGAAGGCCTTGCAGAAAAGCCACGGCGTCGAGAGCAGGACAGTAAAGTGGGTTCTTGTCGTCAACAACGGGCTGTTGGTAGTGCATTTTGGTAGCGAGAAAGCGGCGGAGAGATGGCAAAGCGGAGGAGCGAGAGGTGGAGAGAAAGCGAACGACAGGGTACAAATGAAAGCTGAGGGCGGCGAGAAGAAAGAGCGGGCAGCGAGTGAAGTTAGTGAAGAAGTCGAAGGCGCCAGCTCAACGTGAGCACGACGGCAGGGTAGCTAATCAAGGACTCCTTCCAATCCTGGAACGCAGTGCGGACGAATCGGCGGCAAATCGCGGGCCGTAAGCGTGACTCAACCCAGTGCTCAGCGAACCGGTGCATGCAACATGCTGTATGCCCTTGGATGAGGAGGTTTGGAAAACCGGAACAGGTGGGACCGAACCTAGAACGGACGTAGATCGCAAGGTCTATACACTCATCATGAAACGCCGGTGGCCGGCAAGAGTCAATATCCAATACCTTCTCACCGGTATAAACGAGATCAAGGAAGGTGGCAAGACGAACAACCTCAGTATATAACCTGCGACTGACACGTGAAGATTCGCAAGACGCACAGGAGGGAGATGACTCACAGCGGCAAGAGATCGACATGAATATAAGATCACATTATGGTGAAACAGTGTATCGAGGGTCATAGTCCAAACTCTGTGAAAGCACCTAGCCATTGCATAAGCAGTCGCTAAGCGAGGGGCCACGGTACACGCACCTCGCAAGCAATGAAGTCAACGCCCGCAGTTCACAGGTTGGTCGGCAACGCGCCCCTCAACCGCGTCCGCCCGTCCTTCAGAACCTCAGTAATGATAGGGCTTGCCGCCGGCCTGTACTT
This sequence comes from Fomitopsis schrenkii, assembly GCA_000344655.2. Taxonomy (NCBI): domain Eukaryota; kingdom Fungi; phylum Basidiomycota; class Agaricomycetes; order Polyporales; family Fomitopsidaceae; genus Fomitopsis; species Fomitopsis schrenkii. Next base: position 45,114 of record KE504261.1, on the reverse strand, counting down.
GAACTCCTTCGAATACCTGCCAGTGCCTCTCGGTTCAGTCTATGGACCATGCAATGGCATCACCGTCCTCACCGGTCGGCATAGATGATCTTTGGCCGACTGTTGTGCTTGTGGACAGCCCAAGCGAGCCAGAGGAGGAGAATAATCGTGATCATTGAAAGTCGCCGCCATGGCGAGCTGCGTCGCTGGACTGGGTCCACAGCGGGCTCTTCATCGTGCGTAGCATCGGCGCCCGTCTTTGCGGCCTCCTCCCGCGCTGCGAGGTTACGCTTCTCGTCCTCGGACATGATTCGCGGCAATAGTGACATGCAAAGCAGAGAGACAGTCAAGTAGTGTGATGGAAGTGGACAGACAACGAGCGACAAGGGTGCAGAGACGATGGTAAAGTCAGGAGTGAATGTCCTCGACTTTCGAGACGCTCTCGCAGTCCTTACTATCACGTGCCCATTACGTCCGCGTAACCTCCCGCCTTTTTCCATTCTGCATGTTCAGAGCCCTGGCAAATGATGTATGTACATTGAGACATCATATGCGGGTCGTACCCGGCCCAAATACAATATTCTACCAGCTGTGGTCTGATCCGCAAGCATTGCTTCAGGAACCTCACTGGCAGCGGAGCTACGGCAGTGTCACCTCAGTGTGGTCAGCAATTTAACGTGTTCTGGTTGCACGGTATGACATCATTCAAGAGTCAGAATCAGTTTCCAAACCTCCCAGTCTCGGGGATATACATACACATGGATATTTCGCAAGTTCAACGAACTGGCCTCTCGTATTGTTAGGCGCGAGCAGTGGCTAGCTCTCTGGCTCTTCTCTGGAGAATGCAAAGACCTGAGCTATGAAGTGTACATGGTACACATGATTTATGACCTGCATGATAGGAGGTAGGGCACGTACTATATGACCTTGCCATGGCCGTTCATATCCAGGGTATCGTTGCTGCCGAAGGGCCATTTCTCTTCAAGCTGTTGTTTCCCGTTTTACTGACTGCGTCCATAATGCCTGTTGGTGTAAAGTCGCCATAGTAGTGATGCCAGATTAGGTTTCGTTTTGGTAAATGGGTTAGGAGCAGTGAAGGTGGCTGAGCGACGTGCGGCCGAGGGCGCCGCCCGATCTCGCGATCTTGCCGACGCCGCGACATTGATGCCCGCCCCGCGCCGCCACATCACCAGCGATCTACGATCTGTGTTCGTGGTGGTTGAGCTCGGATTTTTCTCTCGTTTCGCCCAACAATATCTGAAGTGACCGACGAAAAGCCGACGGAAAAGGTCAGATCATGGAATGCGCCCACAAAGGTCAACATTGCATGGTATACGCTCCCCGCACTGCCCAGTCTTTGTGTCCCTCCTTCGTCGTTGCTAGGGCACGGGAATCGGCCGGATTCACCTGCCGCGAGTATTGTAAGACTAGCGTCCGGAGGTGAGCACGCCTCGTGAGGAGTCTTCCTACGGTAGTCGAGACTGACACAGGGCATGGACAGACGCGCATTGGTATGGTTGGATACCTAAAGAACACAAGGTTGTCTCTACAGTACACATGTCAACGAAGCAAATGAGGAAGAAACAGCGAACTTGCCTAGAGTCCGTTTGGATGGTGAAGAGCATCGTTGACGAGCACGTCAACGTCATGTATCATCCCTACCCCGTCCGTCCTGGGTGGGCACCGGACTCGCTTGTATGAGAGGCACACCTGAGAAGAAACTTCAGTCGTACGCGTAAGTCATCTTCACAAGGTAGTAACATATGATTGATTTACACCTTGAGTAGTCGCAGTAGGCGACGGGAAGGTTATTGGCTTGCTGGACGTGGCCAACCCTCTCCCGCCTCAGCGGTCCCTCCCGCACCACGTCCTCGGCGTCGTCTACGCTCATGCTAGCCTGCGTGACATGACGGTGGGCGAGGTGGTTGATTCGTGGAAGAGCACGCGACGCCCGGCGCCCAACGAACTGGCGGTTCACCCAGCTGCCCAAAGTGGTGGGGGTAGGCCATGAGCTAATCCTCCCACCTCGACCGCCCCTGAAATTGTCGCCAAACCGAGATACTCCCACAGGCGGTTAGTATCTCAGGCGTCAGAATGGCGATAACAATCTCTCACGGAACCAATTTCCCGATTCTGACTGTGGGTCCACATGCCGCGTATGGACAACAAGGAGACCTCCAGGCGCTTCCCTCCGCCTCCTGCTTCTCATCCACCACCTCCTCAGGCCGCTCCCGACCCTCCCAACCCTGCCAATCGTCGGAATACCTCCGCAACCGACTTTGGTGGCTCTGGTGGGCTGAGTGGTGCTCGGCAGCCCCCGCGCCGCCAGCAGCCTCAGCTCAGCCAGGGCATCCCGGGAGCCGATGAATTCACTCAAATCCCCGTCCCCAGCGAGCTCGTACGAGCCGACAACGCGTACGCCACAATCCGGGCTGGAACCAGGCAACACGGACCCACAGGGTACGCTGTGGGCACTCAAGGCCATCAGTTTGGGCAGGAGGGCGGTCGTGGTCACGTTCAGACTCTGTTTGCCGGGTATGGTGGGCTTGCGTTGTCTGCGTCGCCTTCAACGGCGTCGTCGCAGGTGTGTGCTACCTCACCCTTATCTGATGATGTGACGCCTCAATCGCCTTGACACTAGCTGCCGGATACTAGTAGCAGCGGCTCGAGCAGCCCCGCGGGCTCAGTGGGCAGCCGTCTCAGCCACCTTGCCGTTGAGCGAGGGCACAGAAGCCCGCCCGACGTGTCGCATGCCCTCGGCGTTGCCGGGCACGCGCACAGCGCACGTTTCCACCAGGCGGGTAGGGCTCCGCACGTCCAAAGTGCGTACGACACGTCGCTTTACTCGACTAGTCCGGAGTCTCCCTTCGGTGCACTCGTCCCTCGCGCCGGGGTTGCGCAAGCCGGCATCGCGAACATCACGCAACATGTACCTGCCGTAAACGAGCAGCAACGTCCTCCCTTGCAGCGTTACGCGTCTTTCGGCAGCGTAGAGGGCTCGCCGTCGCAGCACGCGTTCAACGATCCGCGAGCGGACGTGCGCACCCACGTACCTCCGTTCCCGCAGACCCCTCCGCTCGATTTGCGCGCTCGCCAGCTCTCACTGGAAGACGATCCTGCGCACTTGGGAAGGTATTTGCATCCCCAGCAGCAGCCGTATGGTGTACCTCCGCTGTTCCATCCTCCGCAGGCGCCTATGGGCATGGGCAATGTCCAGTACCCCTATCGTTGCCTGAATCACATTGAGGCCAGCCGCAGAGAGCATGTTACGCTAGACATGCTTGAAGACCCACCCCGTCCGGGAGAGAAGCCCAACTTCCCCTACCCGCTGCTCATTAGGGCGGCCATCCAAGGTAGCCCGCGGCAGGCACTTACGCTACAGGGAATATACGATGCTCTCCAGCAGAGGTACCAATGGTTCAGAGAGCATAGGAACGATAAGGCCTGGCTGGTGAGATACTCGGATATTGCACTACCTCCACAAGCACTAACAGCACTGAGCAGGGCTCGATCAGACACAACCTCTCCTTGAACAAACTCTTTCGCAAGCTGCAGAAACCAATCACCGAGCCCGGGAAGGGTAGCTACTGGACTGTCGACACTGCCGCTGGCGAGGGTAACAAGCGCGAGCGCAAGCGTAACAAACGCACTGGAAAGGCTCAGCAGGCCCAGCAAGAGGCCGCAGCTAGCATTCCGGGCGCTTCCTCCAGTCAGGCTGCCGAGCATAGCAGCAGCGAGGAAGAAAGTGAGACTCAGCCCGTCAGGATGCCACAGGACCAGAGCCAGCCCCCGGCACCGTATGTCGGGACCCCGGTGTATGAGGAACCGACCATTGATCCCGCCCTGCTCGACCAAGGCCACCTCGCTGGCCAGGGTCGGATGCCGCCGCCTAGGAGCCCGAGACCCGGCCCAGCTCCGTATGTATGCCCTGCGTTCCCCTTCGTCCCTGCCACGGCTGTCCAGAACCAACGCATCGCTGCACCGGGACAATTCAGTACGCGCCCTGAACAGCCTGTGACGTATGGGCAGCCTGCGTTCGGGCAGGGCCCCCCAGGGTTCGATGCGTGGGAGGCTTCGTTCATGGCGGGGCCGCCGATGTGGGCTCCTGCGCCGCCGTCCTTCGACTTTCCCGGCGCTGGAGATCCCGTTAACATGTCCGACCCTGCCATGAGAGGTCGACCCGTTCGCTCGATGACGACCGTCAGTGCCCCTGCGCAGATGATGGGCATCGCTGGAACGTCGAGCGCTCATTCAGCCCCGCCCTCGTCGGTCTACCATCGCGGCGCCGTGGCGGGGTCCGTCGAAGCGGGCGGATCGAGCTCGAGCTCAACCTCCGAAGCTGGCAGCGTCCATAGCGTCGCTGGGCCTGGTGTCCCTCAGGTCTACAGACGGGACAGCGGCTCGTCGTCTTCATCGTCGTCTTAGGCCTACACTGCAGGACGTACGGTGCCATTCGTCGGGGTCCTGTGTGGTATGCCGGTTCAAGCGCATACGGCGGAGGTCCCCTCGTCCGGTTACCCTATCAGCAACTCACCAATTTTACGATCCATGTCTTTCAGTCTCGCTTCAATTTATCTCAAGATCAAAGACAACCCCACAAATTGCTATCGTCGACCCACTGCTATCTTGCTTTCGTATATGCATCGACAACATGACCCGCTATCGACTGTGCTCTTAGGTTTTGAACCCTCCCCAAACTGTTTTGACCCCAATGTGCTTGTACAACATGCCTGCGACCTATAGGTGGACTGCATCCACGCTAAAGAAATAGGACTCGGCCTCCCCACGGACCCCCGTAGGCATCTCAACCACCCCCACCATATATTTTATAGCCCGTGTGCACCGTGTACGATACAAGTTGATGACCCCCGCTCTGTGTCGCTTCGCTATCCCGCTCTTATGTCCCAAGAAAACACACAGCCCTGATACTCGCTGCTCTGCATGTCATGTTGTACGGGAACTTGTCCAAAGGGCAATGTTCACTATGTAACCTTTGTTCAGTAGCTTTCGTGCGCACTCAATGATATGACTGTAAGGTCGATGATATATGTAAAGTCCACTGCGAATGCAAGTTGACCTAGCGCATTGTGCACATGTCATAGGTCTTTGGGCGACAAGGTGTTTGCGCATGGCAGCTGTGTCGACAGTATAGAGATCATGATATCAACCTCTGAACGCACCTCCCATACGAGCACCTACTGAGATGACTCAGACAAGAGCACGCCAGCTGTCCTCCGGTAGTTTCTTGAAGCTCTCGGCCAGTCTCTGCTCCCGGAGGTCCCACGCCTTAGCTCCGTCCGTGTCTCCCTCAACAGTGCCAAAGAAAACAAAGAACCGCATCGCGACGCGTGCATCGCCGAGGAACTGTGCGAAGCGCAGGATCTCCAGACAACTCTCTCTTGTGACAGGAAACATCCACGACGCCTGCCACACGAACACGCGGAGCGCGAGCCCGTCCTCCGCAAACGGGAACGCGTCCGTGCCCGCGGGGTTCGCATCGAATTCGGGGTCGCCGTCGTCGCCGCGGTTGGGGATCTCGCGGACCTCGAGCCACCGCAGCGTCCTGGGGAGGCCCCGCCGGAACGCGACCGCAGGCCGGAACAGCACCGGCTGCGCGGAGCGGCGCTGCTCGACGAGCTTCAGGCTCACGAGGCGGTCCGAGAAGGCGACGAGCAGCTCGTCGAGCTGTGCCTGCGGCGGCAGGTCGATGCAGAGGTGTGTGATGCTCCGCAGGGAGGCGAAGGGGCGCCAGCCGACGGCGGAGCGCAGGTGCTGTAGACGCGCGAGCGCGCTGCGCGGAACTGTAGGCGCGGGGCGCCCGACGCGCGCGGTGTCCCACTCGAGCCGAGTGAGGTCTGGCTGCTGCGTGAGGAACTCGACCGTGCGCCGCTCGAAGGGCGCGTCTGTGAGCAAGGTGTGCAGGCGGAATGGGCAGCCCGCCGCGAGCTGCTCCAGCAGCGGCTCGAACTGGAGGATGTTCTCCATGGTGGTGCGCGTGAATATGTTTAGCTGCAAGAACTTCAGGTTCGGGGCCTTCTGCAGTATCTCCACGAGTGCATAGGCGGCACCCGCGTCGACGTGCCCTTCGACGTTGCGGATCACGAACCGACGCACTCTGTTGGCGCGCAGTTTCGATGCTTGAAGGGCACGGTGCACGGCGAGGACGTGACGGTTGCGCCAGCTCTTCCAGACGATCTGTTTGTATAGGTATGGATCGGCCTCTTGGTGAGCCACTCGACATATCAGGCTGGCGGAGCGTAGAGAGCGGCGGTCCAGCTGGGCGACAATGAGCGACCAGAGCTCTCTGGGCAGTTGGTGCCACCGCCCAGGCGGTGGATCTGTCTCAACATCGGAGTTCGTGTGCTTGAGGCGATATGGATGAGTGCTCATAGACTTGGGCTCATGTTGTGCGCAGACTCACGTCGCTGCTCGGGGACGACACCGGAGTCTTTGTCAAGTCTGGGTCCTGCGATCGTGTTGCGCCGCATCCATGGTCGGGCGTGTCTCGAGACATTCAGGATTCGAGGGCAGAGAAGAGGGACGGGTAACGGAGGTCAGACAGGAACTCGCCACTCCTTTGTACGAGGAGAACAATAGCTCAGTGGTGAAACACACCGCCGCTACAAATCGGATTCACGCTTCGGGCATGCGTTGTTCAGGGCTCCATGTGGATCCTCCCACGATGTCATGTACGTCGACGGCTTGAAGCAGAGCCTCCGAGTCATCCAAGGCTGGACGACATTGCAGCGAAACTCACTCCCGGATTTGTAGTCACCGCACCGTGTGATTGATACGACGTCATCAGCACCACGACGCGAGCCTCGCCACTATGGTCAGTCCCGCCATGTTCTATGGCACGACCTTGGGCTACGTTCTGTTCAGGCCGCCTCGTGGAACTGTATATTCGGCTGGGAGCTGTTGCCACCGACTGAACTACGACTGAGCATCTCCCTCGTGGAGGTCCTTCATACACATGCATCAGTAAAGGAAAGGTTGAATATGCGGCGAACGACGCACCCTGACCATAATACTCATCCGTTGGCCGCCGCTGTACTGATGGCCATCGAACTCGCCGTGCAAGAGTATAGAGTGCTTGAAGCCATAGCGGATTGAATCGCTGGGATGCGTTCAGTTGCTGCCATTGTACCTATGTGTGTATGCTTACCTCTGGACGTAGACACTTCCAGACGGGACAGCTAGGGTGTATATCTCCTCAGGGTCCGCGTCGCTCTCCAGCTTGAGTACACGCGTTGCTCCTAGACTGATGCCCAATATCCACGAGCCGCTGGCTCCAAGGTTGTCGACATGAGGCTTGCATATATTCAGGTAAGCGGAGACGTCGGCGGCCTTGAATGGGAACGCACAAGGATCTCGCCGTCTGAAGCGAGGTGAAGAAGGTGAGTCTGGACATCTGGGCTAGGGTAGATACCACGGAGTCGGTCCAGTGCGCCCGACAGTCCTTCCACGTCGTCAGGCCATGAGGATACATGTATCTCACGAAACCGCCGTATGACACCGTCGTAATGGCCCTGTCGATTGGACGTTGAGCTTCATATCCGTTCCGCAAGTTCAAGCAGACGCACCTCCTGAAAATCGTAGAGCTCGTCCGGGAGAAACTCCAGAGAGCTCCCGTCATCCCTGGGTGCATTGAGCGCGTACTCCTTGCGTCTTCGCCTGAGCTGTCGACTGTCTGCAGCATCGAGCTTTCGTAGGGCTGCAGTCAGCAGAGCGTGCTGCTCGCTCAGTGAGAAGAAGTCTGGGAACCATTGAAAATCCTGTGGTAGAGGTGGTCGTAAAACTTGGCGGGCTCGCACCGAAGTGGTTGAGATGTTGTTGGAGTATGTTGCCCTTTTGATAGCAAGGCTGCAAGAGAGACGGGAAGCAGAGCAGAGGCTGCAAGCCGCTGTCAAGTTCTGCGCCAGCATAGCCTAGTCTCCCTTAGGCAGACCTTGAATACGACCTTGGTGAGGGAAGGGAGGGTAAGCATCGACTGAACGTCGCTCCCTGAGCTCCGATACGGGAGGCCGTTCCCACGCCACAGACGTGTTCGCGCCACCGCCGGCCCGGCGTGCAACTTTCATGTTTACCGACACGCGGTGCAATGGTTGCCAGGAAACTTAAAGCTCACTCAGGTCAATATCATAGGTAAGTCAATTGCTGAACGGCAATAATAACTCACAAAGTAGGAACCCTTGAGCTGGTTCTCGACATGTACTTGCAATTGAGGGCGGGGAGGGCACAGGCCGCAACCTTGCGTCCGCCATGTGCATGTTGTTCCACGCGAGGAAGACGATGTCTGGTTGCGTCTTGGTCTGGCGGCGCCATACGGGGCGTTCGTGGCGAGGCGCTGCAGTTGGAAGTGGAACGTATCTTTCCCAAATATGTCCAGCACACTATCGATTCCAACGAGATTTGCATCAGCTCGAGCGTCTTCAGGCTCTGCACCATGCTGACAGAGGGGACGTTTTGGTGGTCTCAATTCTCGATGACGAAGGACCAGAACTCGCTCCGAGTCGGAAGATGTCGAGGTACCGCACGGGGATATCATCAAGATCCTTCGACGTTTGCTTGGTGTGGCACTAGCTTTGCTCGCCTGGTGAGCAAGACGGAGGCGCGGGACTCACAGGCTTCTTCGTCGAGGATACACATTCTTTTTGTTTATCCTCGGTTTCTGATTTAATGGCTGCAGAATCGCGCGCCAATGGAGGGGCAATGCAGGCACCGATGGGCAACCAGCCCACAGTTGTAGATCTAGTCAGTTTCACTAAGGTACCAGCTGAATATTTTGGTTTTAGTTCCCTACAGTTGTAGCCCCCGTGGTTTCGACCCATTTGTACGCTTTCTGCACCGTGATGTGCGATCTATAATACATGAACGGTGCTACCAATTCGTGTGCGGAGCGCTACTGCTTATCTGAAGGCCCGCACGACGCGTCAGTACTTCAGTGGCGACCCTTTGTGTCGCGTTCTGCATTCCTTTCCTCACCTCCGCATCGCGGCGTTGCTATCCTATGGCTGGGCTACTTCTCGGGTGCGTCGTGATTTTTTTGCACGGTGGGGGTCACTGGGAGACCTTTGAAGGCGGCGCAGAAGGGTACCACGAGAGGAGGCAATGGTGTTGCCTGTAGAGGAGGGAAAATTAAAGGAGAGGGAGAAGGGAATTGTGTTTTTGGCGAGCTATGGTTGACGCACAACTCGCGATTACCACCTGGATGTATGCGGGCACGTGATCGCGTACCACGCGCTGGTGGCTGAGGACATAGCTTCATTGCCCTACTATATGCGGGTGTCTCTGCTTATACTTGCCTTTCTTCTTACTATGTCGAGACAATCAAAGGGCACAAAATACATAGCAAGAAGGGCACCGTTAACTTCTCTGCCAGTGCCTTCCTCTCGAGACTAGTCGCTACGAGGCGACCTCGAGATGATATAGAAGAGGTGGTGTTGAAGAGAGAGAGAACATAAGAGATCGCGTAAACGAGGTGCGCAACAGCATACATCCATAGTCTTCGTATGACTGACAACTATTGTCTACTACAGATGGACGCTCTGCATACCCCCGAATTGGGTACTCAGAATCAGTAAGATAAGTCCTCAGAAACATGATCCTCGCTTGGCTCTCAGAATGCCCCAGGTCGTCGACTCAGCGTTAGGATCCCAAAGCACTTGTCAACTACGATCGGGATCCCATCCTAAACCCCCCCTGTAGCTGATAATGATGATCTTATTTCGGAGCACGAACCGTCGGCCCAGGAGGCCTCTCGATAGCCTCTGCTGTGAACCAGTTTGGCCCTCCAGCGTTGCTGTCGGTAGATCGCGCACGGAGCTCAAAGGATCGCTAAGGTGGCAAGAGGCAAGAGGGAATCCCGGACCAGGATCCTTGAGAGGAAAGTGCAGTGATATGTGACGTAAGCAACGTGTCCCCTCGCTGAAATTAGAGTCCGCATACATCCTACAGAAACTCCGAGTAGCAGAGTAACTAGTTGAGCTGTTGAGAAAGGCGTGAGGGATACGTGGGCGCCAGCATACATCGCACAAGCGCCGTACGCTCGCGAACCTCGCGTCGAGGCCCACCGTCCGGGGATTGAAGCTTGCACGCACTAGGTTCGACGCAGCTCATAGCATGTTAGTTTGAAAGATTCTGGACTTGAGGTTGTGGGAATATCCGAAGCGATCCAGTTCAAGGAAACCCCTCTCGCTAGGGCCCGGGGCTAATGCATGGACGACGCGCCGCAATGGATCGACGCCGGTCAAAGTGATACCGGATAGAAGGATTGGCGGATACATACCACTAGCATGGCGCTGTAGGATGATCTCGTTGGTCCTGGTCTTGATCACACTAGTAATTCCTTCACATAACCGTTGAACGGGTATAGCCTACATCGCAGCGGCTAGGGCCGTCAGTCCTTAGTTGAACAAAACAGTACCGCCAATTTACATTTGGTGGATTTTGCTTACCTTCGTGCTTCTCCATACAAAAAAAGGCTACGTATCCGGTCTTGTGATGCCACAGTCAACCTTGTCATGTTTCGATGAATGTAGCGACCATTGAGGATACAGCATGGATGCGAGCGCTTCGTCCAAATTGCCGCCACAAGCGCGCCCCGATCGGATCTGGAGAAAACCCCGCTAGCGCCTTGCGGATGCTTGGTATGCTAGAGACTAATCGACCGTACTGTCGTCTCTCTGAGCCTTGAGCTTTCTCAAGGTCTTCAGCCCCTAAGCCTACCCATTGATTCCACGCCCTGAATACTGCACTGTGAAATCATGGTTCGCTTCAAGGTACGTTACATCACAGCTGCGAAAAGTTCGCAGAGACCGATTTTGCCAACCCGCAGAATCGCTGGATCCTCGTCGAGTTCATTCCCTGCACCGCCCTCAGCAACCCGCAGCCCTCAGGCGGGCTCGGAGCTCCCGGCGTCGAAACGAGCAGCAAGCAGATTTGGGCCACCCTCAAGCAGAGCGTGATAACGCACTTCGGCGACACGGGCTGGGGCGCCGTCGGCGCGTCGCTCACCGGTGCGTGCACCCTCCGAAGTGCGAGGGCAGGAGATGGACGGATGAGCTGAGTGGGCTGAGACAGTGAAGTACTACTCGCCCCGCACGAACGTGTGCATCATCCGTGTCGCGCGCGAGCCGTACCGGATCGCGTGGGCGGGTGTGACGATGTTGACGGCGATAGACGGGCAGCGGTACATCCCCAACGTCGTGCATGTATCAGGTGGGTGTCCGTCGCAGGCGCGGCCTCGTATACGTTGTACAACATCAAGATCCTTGCATGCTATCTCTATGTAGGCACAATCAAGCAGGCGCAGCTCGCAGCCATCCAGCACAACAGAGAGGTCATCGCACGCTACCGAGCCCTCGCTAGGACCCCTGGTGCGAGCCGATGTGCTCCGTCTATTGTTTGATAAAACCCTTGACTCCTTCTCTATAGTAGGCTACCAAGACTCCTTCGAGGAGTTCCTACATACCAGCGCGCAGGAGATCGAGGCCCTCCAGGACTAAATTGTCTTGAACCCAGTTAGCGTCGCGGACGCCCACTGAACCCAACACAAGGTTGAATGCCCTTCCCCCCTCTACAACTTTGCAACCGCCTGCTTGTCTTCCCTCGCCTCCGCGTTCTCCCTCTGCCATGCCTCTGCCCACTCGACCATCCCCGCCACGAGCGCCTCTACCTCTTCCCGCGAGTTGCCCGCATGTAGGCATACTCGCACACGCTCCCGGCCTTTAGGCACCGTGGGCCATGTAATCGGGCGGGCGTTCAGACCGCGCGCACGCAGGTGGGCGGAGAGCGGGCGCGGGTATGGCGTGAGGATAGGGATGATCGGCGTTGGAAGCGTGCGGTGCACAGGCGCAGCCGGGCCGGGAGGGGTCGCGAGCTGTGGAGGGAGCGCGACAACAGAGAGGGGAATTCTCAGGAGGTGCGGGCGGAGGAGGGAGAGGAAGTGTGCGTTGTTTGCCGCGAGCTGGCTTGCGAGTTGGGTGGCCGTGCCGTCCTCAAGGAGGTCGAAGGAGCAGTCGACTGAGATGATGTTTGCATAGCTGAGGGAGGTCGTGTAGATGAGCGATCGGGCGTAGTTGAGCAGGTAGTCCCGGATCAGGGTGGTCGTCAGTAGGATGGCTGCTGGGTGTCAGTGAGGAAGAGTACGAGTGAGACAGCGCGCGTACCTCCCGTCCCTGCCAGCGCCTTCCCGAACGTGTGCAGCCGCGCAAGCACCCTCTCTTCCAGTCCCAAGAGTGCGACCAATCCGCGCCCCTGGGGGCCGTATATCCCAGTCGCGTGCGCTTCATCGACTACGACGTACCCATTTCCACACGGCAAGAGCTCCTCCATGACATCCACCATCTCCGCGAGTGGGCACACCGTTCCGTCCATACTGTACAGCGTCTCGACTGTGAGGAACACACTCCGGCCACCCGTCTGCATGTCTGGATAATCCTCAATCAGCCTCTCGAGTACGTCCCGGAGCCCGTCGACGGAGTTGTGCGCAAACGGCCTGCGCATGGAGGGCTCGACGCGCGACGCTCGCATGCCGTCGTGCACCGACGCGTGGATGTGCTCGTCAAACACGAGCGCGTCGCCGGGCTGCGGGACCGCGGAGAAGAAGCCGACATTCGCGTCGAACCCGGAGTTGAAGAGGAGCGCGGCAGGCGCGCTGAAGAACCTCGCGAGGCGCGCCTCGAGGGCCGCGTGCGCGGGCCCGTTCACGAGGAGGCGTGATCCGCCGGAACCGAGCACATGCGGGGCGACGGCGAGCTTGTCTAGGAAGCGGGCGCGGAGGACGGGCGAACGCGCGAGGGAGAGGTAGTCGTTCGAGGAGAAGTCGGCGAGACCTTCGTCGGCCTGCGGGTCGGGGAGGCGCCGCCGGATGAGCCGCTCTTCGCGCGATTTGAGGGCGGCGTCCAACTGCGCGTCGAGCCTGGAGGGCATGTTGGCGGGGAGGGGTGAAAAGAGTGTGGATGGGGCTGACCCCTGTCATTTTGTGCTTGAGCGAGTCAGAGGGGCGCGCAAGATCGTCCCCAACGTCCGCACTGGTCGGCCATAGATCGGACTGTGCGTTGAGATTCTGGTAGGGGTCGTCGGTACGGAAATGAAATCTAGTTGAACAGGTACTTACGCCGCACGGACTGTTCTTGCCCTGCAGCTGACACGTTCGGTAGTCTCCCAGCCCTTTACGGTACCAAATGGAGCGAACCGTGCGGGCGACGATCAGGCGGGGCGCGGGATACCTTCCGCCGGAGGAGGAGGAGGAGGATGAGGAGGAGGATGAATCCATTTGGTACTAGGTGCGACCACCGTGTTATTGCTTCAGTTTCTTCGCGGTACCTGGAAGTACCAAGCTAATGCCATTTGCTTCTCGGCGACTTCGACTATCGACGCCAGTAGCTTCCTCCATCACCCCCCTCTTTGGTAACAACTCAAAATACCGCTGACACACCTCACCATTCCTATTGATTCGTTGAGACCGATGGAACGAGGTGTGTGTCCGCGTCTGCATCAAGTCGTACTTATATCCTACCCCTCCATGCATGTCCTCGCCACAGATCTGCGTTCGTTCCTGGTTCCGGCGCGAATCCCAAAACATATTACACACGGCCCATGCTTTACAGAGCAGCAATGCCCACAGCAAACAGATGCTACATGTCCGACCAGTGCCCCTTTGCAGGCGAATGCACGGATACGGAAGGGTAGCTCAAATTTGTCATCGCTCAAAGCACATGGCAATAATCTAGAATTGTATCTAGTTGGTTTAATGTAATCATCGTCTTCGAGACTTGACAATGAACCAGCACCACTCCCGTTTTTAAGTCAGGTTGCAATGTGCATCTGCGGTAATCTTGGTCAGATAATACGAGTGATGTCATTGGGTAGCGTTAGCAGTTGCAAGACATCGCAATACAAATGGAAGGTAAGCTCACTTTATGCCCGAGATAACTCCTATTCAATACTGTTATCAGTGGTTGTGTTGACCATTCCAAAGGTCACCTTCGTCATTCAATTGTACATCTCCGCCGTTCAAAGCACAATATTGCAACACATATATATTGCGCATGGGCATCTGAATTGTGAACTGGGAGTTACCTATTGCCTTCTCCTCCTCCTCCTCCTCCCCGTCGTCGGAGGGCAGGACATGGGTACCGTGACACCTGCGGGTGTCCGACCGAGGTGCACCAAGGCCCGTACCCGCCTTTCCGCCCGCTCGCCCGCCCACCCGCTCGTTTTCCCATGACGCACCTGTCGTGGTCGCCCGCGGCAGCAGCCTGGAGAAGGTGATCCATGAACTGCGCCGAGTACTGGCGCGTTGCACTAAAGCCAGCTCGATCTACGCATACTGACAGACATGGCCGTCAACTCAGCTCCTGTGCAGCGCGGCTCAGGATATTGGGGATAGCGCGCACCTGGCGCGTGCGCGGGTTCCACAGTTGGTCCAATTCGGGTATGTCTGCATCAGCCGGAACGCGCAGAGCTCCTTCACGCACAAGTCTACGATGCACGTCGCGATCTGCAGGACACTCCCCTTGTCAGCGCGCGCATCCTCATCCAGGGCAAGACGAGCAGCGTACGTAGTTGTGGTCCTCCTGGCCCCCGCCGACGCTCACGCCCCTGACGTGCTCCATCCCGAGCGCACGCTCCGCGCTGCCATTCCACACCCAGGCACCTTGAAGCACACGTCTCCGCGCAGACAGCCCGTCCCCGCGAACCGACTCGCGAAGCCCGCATCCTGGCCATACCCCGCCTTCATCACCTGCTGCTCGCGCTCGTCAGCTCGCTCCCGCACTGAAACGGGGTGGAGAAGACACACTTGATCGTGCTGTCGAGGAACAGCCCGCGCGTAAGAAGCCGCCCCACGGTGTGCAGCATATGAACGTATCCGAGGTCGGTCTCGATCTAGTTTGCGATGTTTGGGAACTGAGTCTTCACCATCAACTTCGCGCGCGTGCCCGCCAGCGATGTTCGGCTGCCTGCTCGCCCGCTCGTTCGTCGGCCCGCTCACCCGCCTGCCTGACGTTCGTCGGCCCACTCGTTTTCCCGCTTGCCCACCTGCCCGCTCTCCCCCAGCCCGCCTGACTCCCAGCCCGTCCGCCTGCCTGCTTTTTTTCCAAGTAATCGCTGGCCTGCTCCACTGTCAGTTCGTCTTCCGTGTCTACACGCAGAGCATTGGCCCTGCTGTGCTCGCAGTCATCGTGCGCGTAGTGCTGCACGTAGCCGCATCCTACGCCTGCGTTTAGCGAGTGTGCCTGTATGCGTGTGCACTCACCCCGCAGAGCCGGCTCCCCGCTGTCTGCGCCTGCCATACGCTCGCCGTTGCGCTCAGGCCCGCAGTGTGTTTGTCGAGCTGTCTTAGAAGATATGACACCAAGGGCCGCCACGCTTATAAAGTGAAGTCAGCTCTAGTTCCTCGCCGGTGAATTTCCTGACTAGCGAGCAACTTGGAGGCGCGTTGACGGCCAGAGAGTTGAGGGCCCGGGTGCCATAAAAGAGAGAGACAGAGTCCAAGCACCAGAGCCTGATGAGCTGAAGAGACAAACAGAGAGAGAGAATACGCCGGTTGTGGATTTTCAAGAAGAAGTGCCAATAGAGTCAGGCAGGAAAGACGCGGAGGCGTATGTGACTGTATGAGGTTAAGTAACAGTACTTAGTATGCAGCCACAGCGCGCCTAGGTCTCTATATACGGTCATGTGATTGCGTGCAGTGGCTCCTAGGGTTCCGTATAGAACGCGATGTAAGAAACATGTTAGTTTTTCACGTGTTTTAGACACGTATCTAACAAGTAAGAAACCTGTGCCGGGAACGGACATGTCAGAAATGTCAATAAGTCATATCACGTGTTGTGAACCACATAGGCTGTGGGTACTTTTATACTTAGGATCTCGTTCAAATAGCATCATCGGCGACATAGGTGAATTTTTGTGTATGTGCGGCCCCACCTACGGTTCCCCGCAGTGGGTGGCTGGGCATGCATTGCTTGAGCCTTGGGCGCCGGGGCCGATGCCACCGCCACCCCGCCTGTTGCCTTATTGGGCAGTTGTTCCCGTGTCTCGCTGGTGGCGGCGACGAGGGTCGTACAGCAAATTCCGCTCGATCTCAGAGGAAATTTCGTCATGTACTGCTTCCCTAAGATTTATTACAGTACTATGTGATTGAAGGCTCAGTTGCAAGGAGGCAATGACTGAAACTTGATTCACATTTATGATTTTCAAGTGTGACTGTCTAGCTTGGTAAGGACATACAGTACAGCCATACAGAGATCCTACTTCATTTCACGCGAATTTGTGTTATTTATTTTGATCCCAAAGCACTTCGAGTCGACCGTGTTCCGTAGTGGCCGACGACGGACGTCCCGTCGCCCTTGGTGATATAAGCGCTCTATTACATCACGTGACAATGTTTTTAAGGTTAGAAACCCCTAGTAAAAAAACTAACATCAGGGCTAGACTTACTTACATACCGTAAGAAACATCGTTTGAGTTTCTTACGGAACGCTAGTGGCTCCAGCGCGGCGCGCGCGTGCACGCCCTGTGCCGCGCCGCTGTGCGTAGAAAAATATGTACCCATACTCTGCTCATACCTCTCTTCTTCAGACCCTGTCAAGTTGTAGCGAATAGGTGAAATTTAAGGTACTCACCTCAAAACAACGACGGCGTCAGAAAGACCATGTACCCAACTAATCAATGCATGCCTTCCTGAGTGAGCAGATGGCAGAATATAAGGCAGTACGTCGCTACTACTCTCTCATGTTGAAGGCAAACAGGATATTTGTGATTTCAGCCAACAGGCTGGGTTATTAGATTCTACTCGTGAACTTGCGGATTTCGTGTGTCCCTCAGGCGGGCCCGAGATGCTGCGTGAAGAACGCCTAAGTTCGTGACTGAGTAAACCCCATTATTAGTTATTGAATCACAGCCGCTGTCTCAGGTCATCTTCGAGCCCTCGCGCAGGTGCTCGGTCATCTGAGCCTATCTTCGACTCCTCACGCGGGTGGCCAATTGCCTGCCCATGACTTCTCATATCTGTAAGGCATCTACTCTGTCTTCAAGTTTTCATCCTTATCTCGGAGCTGACCTCGTATATTTTCATATCTACGAAACATCGCGTGGGCTCACAATCCAATGCAAGGTAAAGTCTCATCTTGTGGTATCTATTCAAGTTGGAAGCTACTTACAATGAACTTCCTAGATTCATAATCTGCACTTTTGCTGATGCACTTGTCGTTAGTTGAACCGAGTGACTCGGACCTCCGTCCAACTAGCCCGAGCCCTTCGGTCCAACTGCCAGCTGCACCGCAAAGTATTACCATCAGCAAAAGTGCATTTTGTAGATCTAGGAAGTAGTGAATTGTAACTAGCTTCCAATACGTACCACGAGAAGATATGCGATTAACTTGCATTATACTATGAGCCCACATGATGTCTTGTAGATATGACAATGCATGAAGGCAGCTCTGAGATTCGAGAAGACAATGTAGATGCCTTACAGATATGAGAATACATGGGCAGGCAATCGACTACCTGCATGAGGACTCAAAGACGTGTGCAGGCAATTGACCACCTACGCGAAACCCCTAAGAATAGCTCGGAAAATAGCCCAGGTTCGTAAGGCGATCTTATTGGGGTTACTCCGTCACGACACTGCGCAGAGACCGTATTCTTCACTCAGCCTGCCTGGAGAACAAATCGAGTTCTTCACGAGTACGATGTGATGACTCTGTCTGTCTGCTGCCAGTGATTATTGTGGGATCACTATCGACACAAGAGAGTAGCAGCGACGTACTGCCTTATATTCCGCCACTGGCATGTGCACGTAGTACTGAACTTGGTAGCCACTGTAGTCGGGCACCCGGCATTTGTAATGCCGCTGTAGTCAACGACGAATCTCAGGATTTTACCCTAAAAAACTGCCTTTTTTCTACAGATGTTATGGGATTGAACAACAGATCTAAGTGTAGGTGCATCTCGTTTCTATGGGCAGGGCGCGCCGCGCAAGTGCACGCAATCACATGACCGCATATAGTCACATAGGCGTGTTGTGGCTGCGTCAGTGTTGTTCCTACCTCACTCCTCCCTCTTATCATGCCGTCTTAAGAATCTCCGACTTACGTTTTCTCTCTCTCTTGGACACCTCCCGTCTCTTTCATCCTGCCCTCGACTCGCGCATTGCCTCAGCAACACGGAGCACACGCAGACGGCCCTGCGCGCAAATACAGCCAACGAACACACCGCGGGCCTCAGCGCACCGGCGAGTGGACGGCAGGTGTGGGCGATGAGCAAACAGCGGGGAGCTAGTGGGGTAGAGAGAGGTTGACCCCGCGAGGGCTGCAGGTGAGCGCATACACACACACCCTCGCTCAATGCCAATGCAGGCATATGATGCGGCGACAGGCAACACTACGCTCACGACGACCGCGAGCACAGCAGGGCCAATGCCCTGTGTGAAATCACGGCAGACTACTTAGCAGGAAAGCAGGCGGACGAGTGGGCCGGAAGTAGTCAGGCGGGCAGGTGGGCGAACGGGCGAACGAGCGGGTGGACGGACGAGCGGGCGGGCGAGCAGGCACGCAGCCGAGCGTCGCTGGCACGCACGCCCGCGACGGTGGTGGTGAGAATCCAGTCTCAGATTGAAAACTTCATCGAGACTGACCTCGGGTACGTCAAGATCGCGAGGCCGCTCCCGGCTCTTTCTGTGCGGACTGCGCGGACTGCTCCTCGACCACACGATCCGAGTGTGTCTCCTCCACCGCCCTTTTAGTGCGTGAGCAAGCTGACAATCGCCGGCAGTAGATGAATGCAGGGCTTACGGACAAGTTGCAATTATAGCCGGGAGACGGGCTTCGCGCGGCGGTTCGCAGGGGAGGGCTGTCTGGGCGAAGACGCGTCCCTCAAGGTTCCGTGGGTGTGGAATGGCAGCACGGAGCGTGTGCTCGTGGTGGAGCACGTCAGGGGCGTGAGCTTTGGTGGGCCAACCATCAGCAGGCTCAGCCAAGAGGACCACAATTAAGTATGCTGCTCGTCATACCCATAATGAGGATGCGCGCGCTGACGAGGGGGTGTTCTGCAGATTGCGACGTACGTCGTAGACTTGTGCATGAAGGAGCCCTTCGCGTTCCGGCTGATGCAGACAGATCCACACTAGACCAACCCCCTGTGGAACCCGCGCACGCGCCAGGTGTGTGCTATCCCCCTTATCCTAAACTGCGCGACACCTGAGCTGGGCTGACCGCCGTATCTGTCAGTATGCATAGATCGAGCTTGTCGACATGGCGCAAAGTGTGAGTTCTTGACGGAATTCATGGATGACAACTGAATGCACCTTCTCCAGGCCGCCGCCGCGAGTGACCACGACGCGTGCGTCGCGGGCAAACGAGCGGGCGCGCGGGCACGCGAGCTGGAAAGCCAGCTCGCCAGCGGGTGGATGAGCGGGAAGGCGAGCAGGCGGGCGGGAAGGCATGTGGGCGGGCAGGAAAGCGGGTACGTGCATGGGTGCACCTCGGGACATCCGCAGGTGTACCCATGCTGTGCCCTACCGTTGAGGGGGGAAATAGGTAACTTGGCTCCAAGTTCACGACATTGTATTTCCGATGTTCGCGTGCAATATCCATTCGTATTATCTTGTGCTTTGAATGGTGGAGATGTACAGCTGGATGACGAAGGCGACCCTTTGAATGGTCAATACAACCACTGATAACAGTATTGAACGGGAGCTATCTCGGGCATAAAGTGAGCTTACCTTCCATTCTATTGCGATATCTTGCACCCGCTAATGCAAGTCTTGCTACCCAATGACATCGCTCGTAGGCGTCTGTTATCTGACCGAGATTATCCCAGATGCGCATTGCAACCTAGCCCAATATTCAAAGTGGTGCTGGACTATTGGTATGTCTCGAAGATGATCATTACATATGAGATAACTAATACAACCTGATACAATTCTAGATTTTTGCCGTGCACTTTGGGCGATGCACATAGTATGACACAAGCCGGTAGGTTTTTGATACGTGGGCGCCTACCAACTTGCTCATTCACGTGAACAAAACCGCACCGTGATACGGCGTGCCTCGGGTGTAACTGTTTGCGGAGTCAACGACCTCGGGCAGAGCAAGGGCAGGACTCGGTCAGAGCTCACGGTCACCACAAACTCCGAGTCAGCGTATACAGGCCAGACGACGACTGGTTGATCTCGCAGCTGCCGAACGAACGCGCAGAGAACAGGCTCAGACCTCTGCAACCCGCACTGTGAAGCCCCTGGCTACACCAAGACGGCCGAGTTGCGGAACCGTTATAAACCTGCAACCTCCTAAGGTCTTCGATCATCGCCAGTTCCGCTAATCATCGCATTCCCCGCATCACACCCATCACAGGTATCTTTTGCGACAATGTCAAAGCTAGAGTACACACCTGTCGAAGAGATCCCAAAAGTACGTAATAGCTCCCTTACATAGAACCGTGTTAAATGAAGTGGATTGACACTGACAGATACACGCGGACCTCCGCCGGGGCTTCCGCACCGGCAAAACGAAGTCCATTGACTACCGTAGAGACCAGCTGCTTCGTTTGGCGTGGTTGCTGCAGGACAACAGGAAGCGTTTCCAGGACGCGTTGCTCGCCGACCTCGGACGACCCCACCCAGAGTCGAACCTGTATGTGGGAACCTGTACACATAGCTCATGGAACCACGCACTCACCTTCATCAGAGTGGAGATTGACCCTACCATCGCCGAAGTTGTTGAGGCCTATCACTCTGTCAAGAAATGGGCTGCGACGGAGAAGGCCGCGTTCAGCGCGACGTGGTTCGCTATGAACCCGGCCGTACGCAAGGAGCCCAAAGGGGTTGTGTTGATCATCGCGCCGTTCAACTATCCGGTGCTGCTTCTACTCGGCCCAATGGCGAGTGCGATCGCCGCGGGCTGTGCCGTTCTTGTGAAGCCTTCCGAGCTCACGCCGGCGTCGAGTGCTCTCATGGCGGAGCTCATCAGCAGCCACCTTGACCAAGACCTGTTCAGGCTGGTGAATGGGGCTGTACCAGAGACCACCAAGGTATCACGCCCGCAAGCATTCTTTGACTAGCCTTGACTGATGCGGCCCCTTCTTCAGTTGTTGGAGCTTCCTTGGGATCATAGTGAGCCAATACGCGGATCCTCTTCTGCCGAACTTGGTATAACAACGCCGCGCTTGACGTACAGTTTTGTATACGGGAAGCGGCCGAGTTGGGAAGATCGTGAGCCGAGCAGCTGCCGAGCATCTGACTCCTGTGACACTTGAGGTGAGTACATGACTTCTCAGCCTTCGCAAATGGATTCTGAAGGTAGCATTTAGCTTGGCGGTGAGTACCTGGGAACCCATGTAGATCAATCCTTACCGATGCGTGATTGGAAGGCAAGAGTGCGGTGGTCATTGACCCCAGGTGTGACCTGCCCACCGCAGCACGGAGGATACTATGGGGCAAGGTTGCCAACTCTGGCCAGGTCTGTTGAGCAATATGCGGGGGGAGACTCGGGCACGATACTGAGTGCTATCACTTTCAGATATGCCTCGCTCCGGATTACATCCTTGTGCCGCGAGACTTCCAAGAAACGTTCGTCGCAGCTCTGCAGCGCGCGTAGGTCGACTCGTTCTCAGCGCGTGCCCGAGACACGAAGATTGACACTGAATCAATCAATAGGTTTAATGAGTTCTTCCCAGTCGATCCTCTGAAGGCGCCGGAAGGCACCATGGCGCACATCATCTCAGACGCGCACGTCCAGCGCCTCAAGCGGCTCCTCGACGAGACCCGCGGCACCATCGTCTTCGGTGGCCAGGTCGACACTGAACGCAAATTCATCGTCCCAACCGTCGTCAAAGATGTGAAGACTGACGACGCCCTGATGTCTGAGTGCGTCACCGCCTGCGGTGTTCACCTCTGCATCCGCGGCGCAAAGGGTTTGAACTTTGTCTTGTTGCAGGGAGATCTTCGGTCCTATCTTGCCGGTGGTGCCGGTGGAGGGCGTCGACGATGCTATTGAGATAATAAACTCCCGGTAAGTGTGCTTCCTGTGCCCGGTGCCCG
Source organism: Fomitopsis schrenkii (assembly GCA_000344655.2). Taxonomy (NCBI): domain Eukaryota; kingdom Fungi; phylum Basidiomycota; class Agaricomycetes; order Polyporales; family Fomitopsidaceae; genus Fomitopsis; species Fomitopsis schrenkii. The sequence goes on along the minus strand of KE504261.1, from coordinate 23,090 downwards.
GTCTTGTGCTGATCCTTTTTGGCGCAGGGATCATCCCCTGGCGGTTTACGTGTTCACAAAGGACGCCAAATTCAAGGAGAAGGGTCCGTCTCTGCCTGACACCCGCCCCATTGCTGCCGCATCGCTGACACAATTATATCACATTAGTGTTCGATAATACGCAGAGCGGTGCCGCAATTGCGAACGAAGTGGTCATCCACCTCGCCGGTGCGTGCCCACCAGTGCGACGGGGAGCACCTCAATCTGACCCTGCCCACGTCATCTCATTACAGTGGATCATCTTCCCTTCGGTGGGATCGGCCCGAGCGGTTGTAAGTCGCCTCCGCTGTGCTGTTTGTGGCGCGAACATTGACTGCATTGCAGCCGGGTATACCACCGGCAAGTATGGCTTCGACACGTTCACGCACCTCAGGGCGACCATCGATAACCCGAGCTGGTGGGTTGCGAGCTTCTCCATACAGTCGACCGCGTTCCGCATACTCACCTGCGTGACCTATCCAGGGTCGACAAACTGCTCATGTCCGGACGCTACCCACCATACAATGTGCGTTTCCACCACCGCCTGCCCGCGCATTGGTGGGGAGTTGGCTGAAATGTGTGATACAGCGCGGAGCGATCGAGAAGCTCAACAAGATGTCAGCTCCCCGCCTTCCGCCGCGCCCTGGTAGCCGCCCGAGTCTCCTGAAGAGGTGGCAATTGTGGCTCATCCTCGCTGTTGTAGGCTTGGTGACGAAGATGAAATGGCGCTCCATCGCCCCCGTGGCTTCTGCGTAGGACACACAGTAGCGCGTCGCACCCTGATCTGCGGTATCGAACTGTATATCTATTTATGCCACTGAGTCCGACGTGTACAATATCCTATACGGTTTGAATGAGGTGACATTACAGTACAGTAGTGCGATGAGTCAACACGATCGAATGCAGGATACCCGAGGCCAAGATGCGCATACTATGTACCAGAGTCCGTGTACCATAAGTATGATAAAGTAGATTAGAATAGGTCGGAACACCGTGGAGCATGTCAGTGTAAGTATGCTGATCAACAGCCAAAATTTCACGTCGTGATGAGGAAGGAGCGGTCATCTTGTGTGCTGTCCATCCGCTGGCGCCAATCTCTGAACACTTCATCCGCCCAGCCGCTCATACTGGTCCTGGGACCACGCACGTTGGATCGCGCAGCGGGGGCGGTGTCTTCCCAGCCGCTCTCAACAGCGGGGATCGAGGGCAGTCTGTCGACGCTCATGACGGACCGCCTCTTGTCCGCGCGGGAGGTGCGCTTCCGCGGGAGAGGCACGGTTGTAGTCGACTCGAGCGACGGGCGCCGCTCGCGCCGCGGCGAGACGAGGCTGATGGTGCTCTCCGTGGGGGAGACGTCCCCGTTGAAGGAGAGGAATGAGTTCAGCGGGGCGGTGATGTACTCGATGTCGTTGTGGGAACTCGCGATAGATGCGCGGTCGCTATCACTGCGATCAGGTCAGAGTGGGCCAACGCCGCCGTCATGAACTGTACTCACCGGGAGACCGGTCGGTCCGACGCAGAAGATGAGGAAGATGGGGGAAGTCCATCCCGTCTGGGCTTCGCACGAGCGTGTCGGCGGTCTGCGTGCCTGGACGAAGTGGAATGTTCGTTGTGCGGAGTGTAGACACGCCTGTCTAGCGTGTGCGAGTCGGTGTCGACTCTGGGATGCGTAGGGCGAGTATGTGATCGCTCCTGGTGAGGGCGAGACCCATTGCGATAGTCAGCAGGCCTCTTTCCTGCTGCTTTTGCCGATTCGTATTCGATGGGCGATGGGGCAGATTGTCCAACAATCACGGACGCGGGGCGTGCTGCGATCATACGCAAGCCAGAGAAGAAAAGGTTGGAGTATCCGCAAACATCTTGCTCTTGCAACATGAGGGCTGGTTGGAGGTCGAGGGACATGAGCAATCAAGAGCGAGGGTAAGGAGGAATGTGTAGCGGCCGCGGTGGGGCTTAAGAGACGGTTGGAGCGCCGCGGCGGTGTGCGTAACGTCAGGCGGATGGTACCGCATGAAAGATGCACGCAGCATCGAGACGCATCGGTGAGAAGTGCGAGCTATGCTTCCATGGCGTGGATCAACACGAATCTTATTCCATGGACGCTTGGAGCAGCAGAACGCCCACTTATCTGGGGCAGTTCGCAGGAGTGACAGGAACGACGGTGGCCCAGGCTGACACCTCCTGACAAGGAGGCGCGGACGGAGCCTGAGTGTGTACTGGACGCCCGGACAGTGGCACGATACGATGCAAACGCTGGCGAACGTTGCCGGAGAACGAGCACATCTTCTCATGCCTCGCTCTCGAGCCGCTGGTCAATGGCAATTGTAAGCAGTATTGATGTGCACGTGGAGGGATAGTTCAGCAAGTCGACATTAAGTCCACACCAACTTGGGCTCTGCTCGAAACCCAGCCTATTCAAATCAATAAACGGATACTGCGCATGTAGCATCTTCCCGAGGTCTTCGATCATGATAATCTTCCACTGGAACAGAGGGGTTCAGTCAACAACAGTTCCACTGCCACTGAGATGAGAGCGGTTGAAACCCGGCATCCCCATAAATCATACACATACGCAAGCATATCATGCATCGCAACTCCCAACCACCTACGCACGACTATTGGCATCAACAAAGAACACCTCGGAACGGCGGCTAGGCAAGGCATTTCAAGAGTCCCGGACTGATCCCCGGGACTGTGTTTCAACCATGCTGGGTTCCTCGTCCCGTGTTGGCGTATTTGACAGCCTCAGTCTGTCAGTCTGATATCAACGCGTGCCGAGTCAAGTGGCATGATGACTCGGTAGAGATTGTAACGGACCGGGGTTGACTTGACAATATCAACATGCAGACCTTTACGACGGACATACCTAAGAAGGGTTGACATTGGTTATTTCGTTGTCACGGAGGCACCGACTTCCAGCGTCGCTCCGGGTAGCGATCGGAATTGTGGGTTTCCCGCAGAAACCGAGCCCGATCCCCAGCAGAGATATGCAGGGTACATACTAAAGGCCACAGAACAGAGCGGTGAGTGGTTCTGAGTCGACAATGAGAGGTGCTTGATTCACTGTGGCTAAAGGACATGATTGTCTGATTGATCCTGCTACCTGCGTGAGGCAGCACTTGACTGATTATTGGCTTGCGCCAGTATTCCCTGCTGCTGCTCTGCCAGCACTCGGCGTTTGTTGAAGTAGTCGATCTGCTCCCATCATACATGAATGGCAAAATCACGTAGGGTGAGCTGCATCACGTACCCAGCTTTTGGCGCAGTTCCGCTCGTACGCAGCCTTCGGACCACCGCATGCATCGCCCTCGTCACCGGGTTTTACGACTTGTGCGCCGTCGAGACAGGCGAAGTAGGCGTCACGACTGTCCCAGCATTTCTGCCTGTCGCTTCTCGACACTGAATCAGGCTTCTCGGATGCCTTAGAGCCACTGAACCATCCCATCTGGAACTGCGAGAAGAGAGCACGCTGACGAGCCAGTGAGAACTTGGTGAGAAACGGGACAAGTGATGACGAGTCACGGAGCGCTCAACAATGGACACTAGTAAAACGTATCACACGGTCAATAAGTGAGTCAGTCTTTCTATTATGATCTTAGCAGACTTTCTGATGTATTACTATTCAATTACTATTCAATTACTTGATGACGACGTCAATCGAGCGCAACTTGAACAACGACAGCGACATTCCTCTTGACACACTAGTTTTCGCTCTTCATTCTGAATACAGCAACATAGACACTCGTTTCCAATACCTCGGCAGCCCGAAGGGCATCCGACGAAGCTGGACTTCTGTGCCGGCAAGTCGGACGACCATACCATACGTTGTCGCGGCCTTCCAGAGCCAACCTATGCGCGATCGCCGCCCACCGCTCTCGAGAACGTAAATGACATCTACAGCTGCGTCGGTATCTACGCCGACTCACTCACATCCACTGTCTGTTGAAGAGGCACCGTCAAGGAGCCGCAGATCCCGCGGTAAGCAGACTTCGGACGATACAAGGCCTCCTACGGACTACTTCACGCTCAAGGCTCAGCTGGAGAGTAGTGCGGAGCAACACACCCGATTGAGCAATACTAACTGGGACGGAAGCGTGCGTGGTTACGGGAAGAGTGCGAAGCGACAGTCAGTGGGAGGCCGTGTTCTCCATATCTCTCGCTTGACTGAATGCACTTGGGTATAGGAATGACAAGCCCGCTCCCGTCATCATAGTTGAGTCTACTAGCGGACAAATCGTGCCGCCTTCCCCTGCTACCCTTGATAGTCTCGATCACCTCACTGCCGAGAACGGAGATGACGGGCCTACTTCTGACATTTTGAAGACACAATGGCACGAACTGTCGGACGATGCAGTGGATGTTGCGCTCTCGAGCTTCCACGAGACGACGCCTCAGTCGAGCATTCCCAGCCATCCATACCACTCGGTCATCAGGGCGCTGTCTTCAGCTGCACAAAATCTCTCGCGTGTTCGCCGCGAACTGGAGGAAGATCGCCGGCTGCTGCGGGAGAAGGAGGCGAGACGGCGAGAACGTGCAGAACATCTAATTCGAGAGTTACCCGCGTCTGACAAGGAGATCGCGAGACGCGTCCTACAATCACTGTATCCTGACGACGACGAGGCAACCCATCTCGTACAGAAACGCCATAGCCATATTGTGAGCGTTACTATGCACCGGGAAGGTGGTTCGAAACTTATTGCTACCTTCTAGAGTCTGTCGGAATCGCTTTCGGAGGCGATTGAGGATGACGTTTCCCTTTCACGCAGCGTACCCGACGACCTGTCCACACCATTAGCTCTGGCCAATCCTTCGCCATCGACTGCGGACGAATCCTCGGACGCGTCTACTTCTCATGGAGTGCAGCAGGTTACTTCTATACCTGAACCCGACACGCTGTCTGCAAGCGACATACCCACCTTCAACGGAGATGGCCTTGCAGCGACCGGAAAGGGCGACAGATCGAGCCTCGGTGAATGGATGGGAACCTGGTGGGTGAAAGGAAAGAAGACCGGGCAGGCGATAACTCCACCTCAAGCAATGTCCTCGCCTGATGCGATCGTCGAGAGCCCGGTCGACACCTCTCAGATTGCCAACCAAGACGTTTCACCTGGCAGCTCTGTCCCGCAGACACCGAACTCAAACAGGCCTAGTCGCCGCAAGGCTGTTCGCAGCGTCTTTGAGAATCTAGGCTTCTCGATGCTCAACCCATCAGTGGGTTCGCTGGGTCCGCGAAAGCGCCGCAATATGTCGGTGACGGACGCCCAAGGGTTCGACCCCTCAGCAGACGCCCAGTCGACGAGAAGTGTGCGCTCTGCTGCTTCATCGCCGTCGAGGGGGCCAACTTCACTGCCACCCCCGCCTTCTTCTGAGCCGTCCAAATCAGCGTCGCTATCGAAGCCACCTTCGATGATGTCGAGTGCTTCCGATACGGCTGTGGAAGAACGGCCGCCACAAGGATCATCGTTGCAAGCTATCATACAAGCTACTCGTGTGATGACCTCAGAGCCCGCTAGCATCTTGGACGACCATGGCTGCGAGACAAGTCCGCTCATCGCTCAGAAGGCTTTCGACCTAGTCAGGACAGCGCGCGAGGAAGGCCTCGCCTTCCGTGACCAGCCGAAGCCGAAGCGGGAACGTAGGCAGGAGAAGACTGACGGTGGTGAAGACGCATCTGGGAGGTCAACCCTTAGTCGTTCGAACGAGATGGCGCCGCCGTTCTTGCGCGCGTCCTCATCCGGAGATGTTCGGAAGCCTACGAGCCACAGGAAGCCCAGTGTGAACATGCCGTCGTTCGCATCTCCTATTTTTGGCACCTTCATGGCTCAGCAGGACAAAGCGATATCGACGGTCGTAAACGCAGTACAACGGGGATACCCTTCCGGTGGCTCTTCACAGGCGGAAAATCAGGCAAATGCTACGGTGTTGCCCAAAGTCACAAAGCCGGGTTCTGTCCCATTGGAGTCAATCATCCCAGTTGACGCTAAACCGCCCACCCAGTTCCTCTCCCGGACCTACACGCCGTTGACCTCCCGAGACTTCCACTTCTCCATCCCACTCCCGGACGTGGCGTCAGCGCTGTCAGTGCCATACGATGAGCACAATCATGAGGGCATGACCGACAGATACGGCTTTATCTACGACGTCTCGAAGTACGACATCCTGCTCCTTCTGCGCGCAAAGGAGTGCCATAACACCGCGCCGGCGTGTCTGACCGGCATCAAGATCGCCGACCGCAAGGAGGACAATAGCTGGCCGAACGATGACGGCCCAGTGGATGAAACCATTGAAGTGGTCAGGGACGCGTGCGATTGTGACGGGATGGGCGAGGTTTCTGATGCGGTCAGTGTCAAGTCTTCGAGCACCCGACCGACGGCGCGCAGCATACTAGCCCTCGATGGAGGGGCGCAGTCCTCTCAGGCCTCGGGACGAAGTTCTCCGTCGTCCGCGCGAGGCCGCAAGCGTTCGGGGACAATCGCTAGCGGTCAAGTATCTCGGCCCAAATCGTCGGTTCTTGTCGTCGACTCGGACACTCCTCGACATGTATGTGCGAACACCATCCGCATACTCATTACCCAACTCGCCAATATGCACGACCAGCGGCAGACGGCTCAGCGCAGGGAATGGGACACGTTCGTGAAACGCAGGGAGAAGTCGCGCAAGTCGACGGGCGGCTCCATGTCCAGGATGACTTCGCCTGGAGGCGCCGCTGCGATACTTGGTCTCGGCACTGCCTTAGAAGAAGAGGAGCTCACGCATAGTGGCGGTCTCGTAGGCTTTGCCCAGCTTGGTCTACCCGCATTTAAAGACGAGAAGAGAGAGTTCGTACGGCTTGTGCGCAACGGCATTCCCCTCGTGTACCGATCGCAGGCTTGGCTCGAATGCAGTGATGGCCTGGAGATGCGCGAGCCTGGCTTGTTTTCCGACCTCCTCGCTCAGCAAGACGATGGCAGCGGTGCGGTGCGCGAGATCGAGAAGGACGTGTGCAGGACTATGCCTCTCAATGTGTTCTTCGGACGTACTGGCGCCGGTGTAGACAAGTTGCGGCGGGTGCTCATAGCCTACAGCAGGTATGTTACCTATATCGCAGCTAGAGGCCCCGTGCTGACTTGCCATGACTACAGACGCAATCCCGCGGTTGGCTACTGTCAAGGGATGAACCTTGTGACGTCTACTCTTCTGCTGATTCATGCCGACGAGGAGGAAGCTTTCTGGGTGCTCGCTGCCATGATCGAACGGATACTTCCTGAAGAGTTCTTCTCGCCGTCTTTGATTAGCTCGAGAGCTTGTCCTCTGGTACTCCTGGAGTATGTTCGGGAGTCGATGCCGAAGCTCTATCATCATCTCACAGACCTGGGCGTCGATCTCCCCGCAATTTGTTTCTCTTGGTTCCTGTCACTCTTCACGGATTGTCTTCCAGTAGAGGTGCGTGCTGTTGTGTTTGTCTATTCGACACCATCACTGAAGCTATGGCAGACCCTGTTCCGCATATGGGACATCTTCCTTGTGGATGGCATGGATGTTTTGTTCCGCGTCGCGTTCAGTATCCTTCGTATGAGCGAGCAAGAGCTCCTGCATTGTGCGTCGATCCCAGCTGTCTACGTCGCGTTGGAAAGCCTACCGAATAGGATGTGGGAAACGGACAAACTTCTTCAGGTAAGCTGGCTCACCGTGTCAGTTGCTTGCCAGGTGGTTGACGGTTTTGTAGCACGAAGCGGAGCTCCGCTCGTTTATGTCACACACGGACCTTGTGCATAAACGTCAAGCACATGCAGAAGAACTGAGACGATGTATGGCATGAACCGAACATTTTTCATCACTACCGGGCATCTTACACTACAGCATTCGATCCGCCTTACTGGAGCGCGTAACTTATTAATGGGTATGGTACCTGTACGTTTACAACGGAGTGGAGTCCTGAAACCTGCCAATCTGTCTAAATTGCCATTTTGTCAGGCTGCACGTTTGAGGCACAACGTCGTGGTATGTCGGTGTAGCTCTGCGACAGATACTTCGACTTGGATCAGTTCGCGGCAGCGTCCCTAGCAGTGATACGATTCTAAATGCCAGTCATGACATGCATGACAGTGGACAATGGTTTCAGTCGAGACACCTGGCCCCCTGCGAACAATACCTTGGAACATCTACGCAACAGCAGTATGTGGAATGGTAAGCAACTGATAGGTGCCCTGTGGCGCAGACTCAGTCTGACCTTCAGGCTCCGAGATGCTGACTGATAAAACAGTTGCGTCGACAGGAAGTCCGAAGTCGGAAACTACCGTCCTACGACCTAGATCGATGTGAAGCAAGCGCCTACTAAGCTCAAGCTTGAGCTCGACGTCGACGGCCACCGACAGCAAGAGCTATGACACCCACCCCTTCCAAAATAGTTATTACTATCGGCGGGATATCCGTCAATGTGTATTCCCTCCCCGGAGCGACGGAGCGGTCCACGCCAGTGTCTGTCCTGTTTTTCCTGCACGGCAGGGCCCAGAAGGCTGCAGACTATGAATGGGTCGCACACTCTACCCTTGAATACACTGACGAGCTGCGGAAGAAAGGGGGGAGCCAAGGGCAAGATCTCATCGTTGTGCTCTTGGTGAGTCGTAGACGGCTTGCTAGATGCCACCTGATGTGCCTACTCATGGGTGGTGCAAGTGCAGGATCAGCGCAATCACGGTGACAGGATCGTGAATCCACACTCGAACGCGGGTTGGAGAGAGAAGCCCCCTCACAGGAATGACCGACATGCGTAAGTGTCGCCCAGTCGCCCAGTGCACAACCGGAGATGATGACATGCTGCAGGCTTGACATGTACGCGATCTTGGGTATGGAGAGACTCGAAAACGTACGGGTATGCTAAGTTCGCTGATCTGTACCTTACAGCGGGAACCTCCAAGGATGTATCATTCTTGGTTGACTTCCTGCCGTCCTACCTATACCCATCCGAAGAACGGAGGATAACCCAATGGTTTGTCGGGGGGATGAGCCTCGGTGGACACACAACATGGCACATTCTGCGACATGGTACTGTTCCTCGCCGATGCCTTGAACGCAGCTTCGCTGACCCAAATCTCAGAACCTAGAATCAAGCTTGGTATCCCAATTGCAGGTGAGCACGAAGCGAAGTCTTGAGCGACGTAGCGGAGCTCATGTCACCCCTTGGCAAGGCGCCCCGGACTACCTCGCCCTCCTGTCCGAGCGCGCCGCACTCAACGGTATCCCGTTCGAACCCCCATACATCCCGCAGACCTTCCTTTCCGTCGTGTCTCAACAAGACGCCGCCGCGGCACCGTACTCCATCGCGGACTCCTCCAACCCGTTCTACGGGAAGAAAATCCTCGTGCTGGCGGGGGCAGAGGACAAATTGGTGCCGTGGTCCGCGTGGAAGGCGTTCGTCGACAACTTGGCTGTCGGGCCAGATGGCGCGAAGGAAGTCATACAAGCACCAGGGGTAGGGCACGAGTGTACGCAGGAGATGGTACGTGCAATGTCGAGGTTCATCTGGGAGCGCGCCTTGGCGGTATGACGTCCCCGTGTACGATCATAATTGCGATGCGTACTAAACAGCCTGGCTCGAGCGCGAAAGCGACTGTATTTTTGTCCACAAAGTCGGACCGAAAATACGTATGTGGATCTCGTAGGAGTACTTGAGCTACTTACTACTCGCGATGTCCGAGTATACCCCGTTCTCTTTGTCACCACGCATGCGATAACGCCAGCGACCTCCTGACTCGTTCATGGGGAGAACAAACTCGCAGTGCGCAGGCGTGGCTGTGTATAGGAGTCGGACGTCCGTGTCCTTGTGAGAGGTTGATATCGATCGTGACCTGTCTTGTCTCCCATTGAGGTACGGCGTGAACGTGGTGCAGTCCACAGTCATGGCGGCCATCTCGAAACAGACCTTCAACATCGGCGGGATCGCCGTGAACGTGTTCACGCTTCCTGGAGCTACGGCGGCCTCCGCTCCAGTAGCAGTGCTCTTCTTCCTGCATGGCAGGACCGGCAAGGCAGAGAACGTTGCATCAACTGCGGAACTGACGCTCCAGTGGACGGACGAACATAGGAAGGCTGCCGGTGCGCAAGGGCATGATCTCATTGTCGTAACTCTGGTTAGTCGTGTACAAACATACTCGGAGTAGTGGCTGCTAAAAAGATGTCGATTGACCATAGGATCAGCGCAATCACGGCGACAGGACGGTGGATGCACGCGCGAATAGTGGGTGGAAGGAGTCCCCCGAATCGAACGAAAGACATGCGTGAGCATCATCTGTAGCCAGCGTCCCAACCTCCCGTTTGACAAAATTGTTCTGTAGAATTGATATGTATGCAATCTACAGTATGTCCATTCGTAGCCGCATGTGGGCCGTACTCATGGTAGCTGACCGGGATCATCGTCATTGTAGCGGGGACATCTAAGGATGTGTCGTTTTTGATCGACTATTTGCCATCCTATTTGTACCCGTCTGGGGAACGAACGATCTCCCAATGGCTTATAGGAGGAATCAGCCTGGGAGGCCACGCAGCGTGGTACACCCTACGGCACGGTATGTGGCCTCGGCCGTCATGCGATGTCGACAGGGCCCTGATGAGCACTCACAGAGCCAAGAATCAACCTGAGCATCCCTATCATAGGTGGGCAAAGCTTCCGCGGATACTAGCTGGCGACTTCACTGATGAGCATACAGGCTGTCCTGACTACCTCGCACTGATGTCGGGACGCGCCGCAGAGAAGGGTATCCCGTTCGAGCCGCCGTACATCCCTAAAACCTTCCTCGCCCTCGTGAAGCAACAGGACCCAGCGACGGTACCGTATAAGGCAGCGGACGCCTCGAACCCGTTTTACGGGAAGAAGATACTCGTGTTGTCCGGAGCAGAAGATAAGCTGGTGCCGTGGTCCGCATCCAAGGAGTTTGTCGACAACCTGAATGTCGGACCGGACGGCGCGAAGGAGGTAACTGTGGCGCCAGGCGTGGGGCACGAATGTACGAAGGAGATGGTGCGCAACATGTCTAGGTTCATCTGGGAGAAGGCACTGGGGATTTGAAGTCTCGACGCGATTGTGTCGTCGCGTAGCAGCGGATGTAATCGACGGTGCACCTACCCCAGGTCGACACGCTAGATAACTCACCTTGCGAACAGCGGCGGGCAGGGCTCCACAGCACTCCGGCTTGTCAACGGGTGTGAAGGATGGACTAGTATAGTGCCATAATTGAGCACTATGTGACGTATAGTAGCAAACAGCTATTCAAGCTAGTCAGCATACGGTTCAATACGATGACAGAGCAGTAGGAAGGGCAGGCGACTGCACGCGACGTAGAACCTCAGCCTCGCCTTTAAGTCTCCATGCACACCCAGCAATTATTTCATTGCCTTTCTAGAGGCATGTGAAGACGAACAAGAACAGCAGGAGCCATCCACGAGGGACAACACGCAACCGAACGGTCCTCACAACGGGGTGCTTTATGTTACCAGGTTTTTCTTCGTCGGTCTCGCGCGTGCAATGACCTCGCAAAGTACATGAAATTCTTAACACTCACTATATACATGAATTGACCAAGATATGGCTGTAGGGAATGTAGGTGATCTCCAGGTGATCCTGCGTCCTGGCCTCTCAACCAGAGGGAGAAGCAATCAGCAAAGATTGTTTTTGAGACACCTCGGTTGCTCTACGACGCTTGTCTGGGCCGTCTAATCCGAGAAGTAGCAGAGCCCAAGGGGCAAGCAGGGGACTGGACAGCAATTTGAACGTCGAGGGTTTTGGTTCAGTTGTGCGCGACGCGACACGTATTTTAAAAGTGCTCGGATTCGTCCGAAGCGCCGCTCGAAATATGGAGCGCTCAATGACGGGCGCCATCCCATCGCGACCGTGACGTGCTGCAGCTGAGGGCCTCTGTCACTGTGTTTCTTCACCTCGTACTCGTCCGCTCTTGACGACGCCCTACCATCCGACAAACTGCTAGACTGATACATCCGACTTGCTGCGTCTATCTTCACAGTCTTTGGAATACTCTGAGACAGGGTTTCGCTCTCCAGGCCGGGTAGCGTGCCATGAGCTCCCGACTATCTGGGATATTGTCGGCAGAAGACAAAGCAGTCAATGCAGCCTTGGCTCAGTCTGCGCCTGTACCAGCTGCTGAAGCTACTAGCGGAAGCACCAGCCCAACGTTATTGAGCATCTTTGGCGATAAGTGCGTACAGACGTTTGCTACCAGACATGTCTCTCACAGACGGTCGCTCTAGCATAGTCCATACTTCCAGGCTGGATTTGGTCTAGTTGTGCGTACTCCACATTTGAAACCGACTCACTACCGTTGTTCATGAACACGTAGGGCGTTGGCGTGGGGCTCAATGTCCTCCGCCATGGATTGGTGTACTCCTCCGTAGCCCTCCGGCGGCGCATGCTCGTCTCGCTCGAGATCAGCAACAAGGATCCCTCCTACGAGTGGTTCCTCACATGGATGGCCGCGCGCTCAGCTGCAGTCGCAGCAGCCGGCGCGAAGGCGAAGCCATGGTCCCCCAGCTTCTGGACGCGCAGCCACAACGTCAGCGTGCAGACCGTGCACGAGCAGCGCAAGAACGGGAGCTCGAACGTGTCCTTCAAGCTCGTCGCAGGCCCGGGCACGCACATCCTCCGCTACAAGGACGCATGGATGCAGGTGAAGCGCGAGCGCGAGACCCGCTCGCAGCAGCTCATGTCGGGCATCCCCTGGGAAACGGTGACGCTCACGACGCTCTCGCGGGACCGGGACAAGTTCCGCGAACTCCTCGCGGAGGCGCGCGATATGGCGCTGCAGGCGCAGGAGGGCAAGCTTGTGATCCATACCGCTTGGGGCGCGGAGTGGAGGCCGTTCGGGCAGCCGCGGAGAAAACGGCCGCTGAAGAGCGTCGTTCTGGCGGAGGGTGTAACGGAGCGCATTGTGGAAGACGTGAAGGCGTTCCTGCAGCGGCGAAAGTGGTATGAGGACCGAGGTGCGCAATTTGCTCTCAGGTTGGTACGTGCCTCACCTGTCGCTGCTAGGTATCCCATACCGTCGCGGCTACCTCCTCCATGGCCCCCCTGGTTCGGGGAAGTCATCATTCATCCAGGCTCTGGCTGGGGAGCTCAACTATGACCTTTGTTTGCTCAATCTTTCTGAACGGGGTCTCGCGGACGACAAGCTCATACATCTACTCTCAAATGCGCCCGAGCGGAGCTTCGTCCTGATCGAGGACGTCGACGCCGCATTCAACAAGCGCGTACAAACGACCGCCGATGGGTACGCATATACCCTGTTGTCATGAACACCACAGACTCACAGCGGTGCAGATACCAGTCCTCCGTGACATTCTCCGGCTTCTTAAATGCGCTCGATGGGGTCGCCTCTGGCGAGGAACGTATCATCTTTATGACGACCAATCACCCCGAGCGGCTCGACCCCGCGCTCATCAGGCCTGGCCGCGTGGACCTCTCTGCCCTCATCGACGACGCCACCCCCGAGCAGGCTCGCCGGTTGTTCCTCCAGTTCTACGGCGGCTCCGAGGAAGTCGCGCCGAAGGAGCTAGTGCACATGGGTGAGCAGGTTGAGGCGATCGTGAAGGACGGGCGGGCAGCGGAGCAGAGGACAAGTATGGCCGCGCTGCAAGGCTTGTTCATTCGGAGTGGTGTCAGTGATGCGGTGGCAGGCATCCGGCCACTACTCTCTTCGGACTCTTCGTAAAAGCTCTGATCACGCCAAAAGTAGAGGTATCGCTAGAATCACTGCGAATATAGACACACTATAGATCCACGTATAGATCCTAATTGGGCCTACTTCAGGAAACTATCACCCTGCATACTGGGGCGTTCACGTAGCAGGCATTGTAAGGCATGAGGGGTTCGGTTCGGGCATCTATCATGGACAACAGGTCACAGGCGGAAACATTACGGCAGTCGGAACGCAGAGCTAGGAGACAATACACGCAGCAAAACTACAACAACGACCTTACATCATACCATGCTCTTCCAACAGCTCAAGTCGTGCGACCTGCCTGGAAACACGCATAGTTGGGTCAGTGCAACAGGCAACCATGAACCTAACACCCACCTATCCCTCACCGCCTCCTGCCATCTCATCAGCTTCGCGACCTCGTTGACCTGGAAGCCGAAGATGCGCGGGCGGTACCGGTCAGCCTTGAGAGCAACGGTCGCGGTGCTCATGCCCTCGTTGCCCAGGTCCGCCGGCGGCTCCTCCTCACGAACCTTCCTGCTCCGCCGGCTCTCCGCGTCCGCGCTGCGCGCGAGCGGGCCGAAATCGACGGGGCCGCTCTTGGGCGGGATGAGGCCGGGGTAGACGAGGTAGAGGAGGTGCGGGAACGACGTGCCGAAGTACGCGCCGTCGATGGAACCGTGCCGCGAGGACTTGGGCGAGTAGATGTCCTCGCAGCGGCCGCAGTAGAGCTTGACGGACTTTTCGTACGGCACGTCGGTCAGCCCGACGGGTAGGAGCGGCTGTTGCAGGCAGAGGACGCGCGGGCAGCGGCCAAAGTCACCTCGTTTGTACTTCTCGAGCTGTGGACACGCGTGGGCTGAGCGGAGCGAGCGTCGAGCGATGGAGTGGGATACGTACCATCTTTGCGAGCCCCCGAGCTGTGACGATCCACCTTGCGTGGATCAGTCCGTACAACAGACGTGCCTGCACGTCGAGAGTGCCCCGGAATTCGTCTTGTATGTCGTCATCTGCACACGACGCGGTTAACATGCGTAGCAGAGAAGTGGGACCAGACGGACCGAGGTTGTCGGTGATAAGATCTAAGGCTTGCGAATAATGCTGAACGTCGGCGTTCAGACCTGTGAGGTTGAAGCGGTCGAGAATGTAGTCCTCTTCGACTTCGCAGAAGTACTCGTTGCCTTTCGAGGAAAGGAACCACGAAATCCACTGTTCACTATCCGTCAAGACAGCAGCATGCACAGAGCTTAGTAGGATATGATACCGAGCTAGCCAGGAGAGTCAGGTAGAGCAGACGAAAGCAGTATCAGCGAGTGGCATACTTTGAATAGTCCGAGTCCGAGCCGGTCGAGATGTCGTCCACTGTACGGCGAAGCATGTCGTTGTCAGTCTAGCAATGCCGCAGATTCGCCTTCTGGTCAGAAACTGACTTTAGCCCGAAGAATTGAGGGAAGAGACCAGGAAGGGGGATTGAGAGGACGAGGGTGAAGGGCGTCAAGGAGAGGGTTACGGCGCGTGTATGCTCGCGATCAGACGCAAGGGGGCTGCAGGCGACTTCAAATTCATTTTGACTGCGTCCTCTGCTCTACCCTCTTGGTCTCCATGTGCTGCCGCGCATATTGCTACAAGACGACTTGCAAACTCACTGATCTCTAAAAGGCTACTGAACCCTCTTGCTTCACGTTCGACGCGACTGTTGGCACTCAAGGATAAGACTCGCGTGCCCCCTCATGCTGGGAGAGGTAGCCCAGATGCCTAGTGACCTTCGTCGACAACAGTTCGACCTTGAGTCAGAGTGCGATGCGCAAGACAAGAGGTCAGGGATAGTGAAGTTGACCATTGACATCCCCTCCTCCCATCGACCGCAAGGCGCAGCAGGACCGCGCCAGCCACCGAGATGGCGGACACCGGAATTCATCTTCTACGGGGTGATATTCTGCATAGTTGTTCCTACGCTGGTCTGGGTTCCTATAAGCCTAAGCTCCCGTATGTTTCCACGAAACCAAATCTCAATATCTTTGTACTGAACATACATCGCAGCGACACACGGGAACTTCAACCAATACCACCGACGCTTGTCCCGTGGCTGGCTCTTCGGTCGGCAGATCGTATGTTCCAAATTGTCATGCAACTCGATACACGTCTTGCCTTGGCCATGTACATGGTCAAGAGTAGGCAACTAATTGCAGTAATGACAGGATAACAGCGATGCTCAGTACCGCTCATTCCGTGATAACCTACCTCCACTTATCCTCCTGATATCTGCGTTCCTTGGTCTCAAACACGTCTACAACATGGCCCTCCGTCGGACCCACGATACCCAACAATATAGTCGTTCCTACATCATACCCTACCTGTTTGTGTTTGCGGTTCTGATGCTTGCTGGGCTGCACGGTACAAGCATCCTCAAAGTCTTCACCATCGTCTCCCTCAACTACGCTATTGCCAAATACACCAAAGGATCTAAGCTGAACCCGCTATTGACGTGGATATTCAATGGGATCATCCTCTTTGCAAACGAGCAGAACGAAGGATACCGCTACGCGGTACTCCATCCCTCTCTCGAAATCCTGGCATGTCCTTCCTTGGATCTGGCGCAGTCCGACACTAAGTTATGCTATACTCAGGATTCTGTACAAGGCATTTATCCTCGTTGGCATGTCAGCTTCAACATCACAATGCTACGCCTCGTCTCGTTCAACATGGACTACTACTGGGCGTGCAACAAGGCGGGACCTTCTGACGTGAGTGGCGTGACTTCACATGAATTTACCTTGGGCTTAACAACATCAAGCCAGGTGGCTCGCTCACTGATAAGCAACGGTCCACCGTGCGGCACTCGCTTGAGACGTACTCCTACGCGAATTACATCGCATACGTGCTCTACCCGCCGCTATACATCGCAGGTCCCATCATGACGTTCAACGACTTCATGTGGCAGGTAAGCCCGCGAATTGTAATAACGCACCAACAACCCGCTCAAGCTGTACGCGTAGATATATCGGCCGCTCACCATCTCCACACGCGCCAAGCTCGCGTATCTCGCACGATTCGTTGTATGCTTCATGACGATGGAATTCATCCTCCACTTCATCTACGTCGTAGCCATCAAGGACGCAAAAGCCTGGGCAGGCGACACCGCCGCGCAGCTCAGCATGATCGGTCTCTGGAACTTGATCATCGTGTGGCTGAAGGTCAGTCCTAGGCTTCACAACGAGTTGATGCGTAGCCTGACGGTGTAACCGGCCTAATAGCTCCTGATACCCTGGCGGTTCTTCCGTCTATGGGCTTTGCTCGACGGCATCGACCCACCGGAGAACATGGTCCGGTGCGTGGCAAACAACTACTCCGCCTTGGGCTTTTGGAGAGCGTGGCACCGCAGCTACAACCTGTGGATTGTCCGGTGAGCAATATTTATGCACTATTGGAGCACAGAGTTTTCTGACCTCTCTTTGAGATATATTTACATACCGCTGGGAGGGACCAAGAATGTCGCCTTCACGATGCTCCTGGTCTTCACTTTCGTCGCCCTATGGCACGACCTCTCATTCCGCCTGCTGGCGTGGGGATGGCTTGTCTCGCTGTTTATTGTCCCAGAGTTGCTTGCGCGCTACGTCTTACACCCGTCGAAGGTTCGCCGTGCATCGGATAAAATACGCATTCCTCGCATACTTACACGGCGCCTGCAGTTCGGGAACAAGCCGTGGTACAGACACGTCTGCGCCGTTGGCGCGGTGTTCAATATCCTCATGATGGTGGCGGCGAACCTGGTGGGATTCGTGATTGGGACCGATGGCGTATCGTACATGCTCCAGCAACTCCTTGGAACGACCGAAGGTAAATTGCGCGCCCATGACGGTGTAAAGAAGTCACGTTGATATCCATGAACTTCAGGCAAACAGTTCCTTTTGTTCGCGTGCATATGTCTCTTCGTCGCCGCGCAAGTGATGTTTGAGTACAGGTGGGTCCTCACACCGTGTCATAACTCCTTCAACGCTGACGTCTTCACAGGGAAGAGGAGTTGCGCCAGGGCATCGTACGGCGCTGTTGACAGAGATAGTGGACAAAAAGCGACGCATTCGAGGTAGCGACGAGTACGTGCGTGAAGCCTATGCTATATCCTTGGTACATAATGGGGACAATGCGGATATCAGTCTTTGAATGCCTTTGGTTGATACATGATGGGTCGTCGGGTCGTGAGTATGAAAGACAAAAGCTACGGGATGGGAAGCACACAGCACATAACGCGCATGCCAGTCGCAACTACAGTTGACTAAGTCGACCAAGTCGGCTCAAGAGCTCTCAGTGACTGTCACCACCCCGATGTCGCTCCATTTGAAGGTGACGTCTCTCGCCTGGCTCCCCTCGTCGCCCTTCGCGCGCTCGCGAAGGACGCCCCACTGGTGCCACCAGTTGTCCGCCTCGTCCTCGCAGTCGTACGCGAACGTCTCCGCGACCTCCCTCCACTGCGGTTCGTCCTCCTCGCCGGCGTCGCCGCTCAGCGCGTTCTTTCCCTCTAGGGACTTCGCGCGCATCAGGTCGTCGCGCGCTCGCTGCTCAGGCGAGTCCGCGAGAGTCATGAACCAGATGTTCCCGAGCTCGACCTGCTGGATCGTCGTGCATCGCCTCTCCCGGATGCCCTGGAACGCGTAGAGGAAGGTGGGGATTTGCTCGCGGCTGCTGAGGTACCCGAAAAGCTTGCCGAGGACCGCTGCGTCCTCGACGGCCATTGCGTGGCCTTGGACAGCAATGGCCTAGGCCAAGAGACGGTCAATGACTGGGCTGTGTCTAGATGTCAGTACTCACGGGGAATGCGTGTGCTGCTTGACCGATGAGAACGAGGCGTGCGCTGGCGTGCGCTGGCGTGTACCCAGCTCTCCAGGGGAGTGTACTCCTTGATCACAACGCGGACGGGGTCGCGTGCGTTGTTAGCTACTTGCCGAACACTTGTACCACCAGGATAAGCAACTTCAATAGGCCGTAAAACGTTGAGAGTCAGAAATGTAGCGCTTACCAGGAGTCGCAAGGGTCAGGCACTAACTCTTTCATCTCAGTGCAGGGAGGGTCACCCCATGTGCCCTCAGCCGCGGAATCACGGAGAAGGAAGTGGAAGGCCAACTCCCGTTGCCTATGCTGATGCACTAACCTAAGCATTGCGCTATATGATTGCTGCAGAAGGGATACGTACCACTGGAACTGCTACTACACCGCTGCCGTTGCCGAAGGCAGCAAAAATCATGTTCTGTGGCAGGATATGAGTGGGCAGAACTAATATCAGTAGACATGCGGAGATACTGACGTCCTCTAATTTGACTACCTTCCGTATATGTTCTGGTAAATCTTGAATTACTATTGCAGCATCGCTGTTGACACTACAAGCGGAGTTAGAGCAGCGAAATCGTGGCAGTATCAACGCACCTAATGACGCTCATGCCCACTGGTGTACCCCGATCGCGCTGCCCGACCACCACCCCGCGGCTTACGCCAGTCTCGCCATCAGCGCCCACAAACACGTCTGCCGAAACAATCGCTCCTGAGGCCAATGTCAATTCACCGCGTTCCAGATCAATAGCAACCATCTCTGAATTGTATCGGATGTCCACGCCATGTTCGACTGCTGACTCCGACAGTAGCTGGTGCAAATCTGCATGCTATCATTCATCAGCGACCGCAGTGATCGTCCAACGAGGAGACCGGCGTATCCACCGTTGTCAACAAGAACTCTCCCCGTGTTGCCTCGATGAGCTCATGGTTCCATGTGTTGAACTTCTACCATTTCAGGAGTTATCTAATCAGGCTTGCCTGATATGGACTACTTGTGTTCTGCAACGCTACGTACCGTATTGTACGCCTACTTTCCCTTTTTCGCTCTTATCTTATCTGCAGGACTCGTTATCTCTCGTCCTGATTCAGTAGATTAGATTACGGACTCACTTCGGACTTCCGGACTTAGTCGGACCTCCGGTCCCTTCGGACCTCCGCTCCTTTGGCATGTGATATCACCGGTAACCCGGAGTTCCGGTTCCCGTCTTACTAACGCTTACTCACGTAGATTACGACACTGACTGATCATGACTCGACCACCATGTGATACGCTTACTGTACGATCACCTGATGGTCTTCCCTCATGTATATACACTGGGCTTGGACGCCCTCTAATGCATCGTTCCTTCCTGCTATCTCCCGTGTGCCTAACGGGTCCCTCCCACTAGCAGTCTCCCTCTAGGTTCGTTCACATCCTTCATCGCCACTCCCTATCACTCCTTCAACACCATGTTTGAGTGCCGAGGATGTCTACTCCTTCGACTAGGTGTGGTCGATGAGCTTCGATGACCCCGTTCGCACAGATGAAACACATACATCTCGAGAAGATTAACGACCGAGAAACCAATGTTATGTCCAGCAACCGCTCCTTAAGACCCCAATGGAAGAAAATCTTCAACATATTTGGCGGCACACGCAGACCGTAGCCTCCCCTCTGAAAGTGCTGTCAGCGACACTGTATAGCGCACGCATTTATATGGATCCACACTGACATTGCTGCGTCCATCACTCTTCTCCAACACAGTGACTTGGTGCCCGACGCGAGTGAGAGCAATGCCGGCGGCCAACCCGGCCACTCCTGCATCATGCCGGTTTAGTCTCAGTATATGTAGATGGCAATAACACCCCCACCTCCTCCGATTATCACAAAGTGTACCAGCAGGTCTGCTTTATGTGGCACGGCAGGTACCTTGAACGAACATTAATTTAGTACCGCTCGGTGATCGTACTGAACACTAGTACCTTTCCGGTCATTGTGGCTTGGCAAGTTCTGCTAAGATTTGAGGCCAAACGGGGTCACTATTGCAAACGATCCACAGTGCAGACGAGCTGAGGAGAGAGGGTAGAAGGAGAAAGCTTGAGTTCGTCACGACGCTGTATCGCACAGAGCATCGTGGGGGGCCGTGCATGGTGAAATCTGGTGAGATCATTGCCCCTATGTTCTGATAGGAAGATGTTCAGTAGAACCACAAGACAATCTTAGATCCGCTAGTGCTAATGGGTCGCATGCGCCATGGTGGTGGATAGGGTGAACCTAGATGTCGGGGCCGCATGGCGGATCAGTGCGATTTACAACTCATGCGAATTTTGCCTCTGGGGGTTCTAGCCCTGTCTAGCCCCGTACATACGTCGATGAGTATGATGATTCTGGCCCTGCTGACCTGCTTGAGCAACGAGCCGCCGCACAGGCAGTTCTGGCCAGTTACGCAAGGCGGTGCATAACGCACGCCTACAACGACGATCAGTGGTGGTACACCGGCAATTGGCATAAGATCGTTGATTTCCAGGACCCAGCAATATTTATATGGCATGGGGTCTCAGTCAGGCTCCAGCCACAGGCGCGTCGGGTCACGCCTGGCCGCCCGCAGTCGCGTCCTCCAGCCGGAGTTGCAACATGGCAGGCACTGCCGCGGTGGCTTTACCGTAGGCTGCAACATGTTTTCATCGTCAGCACGCATGTCTCCAACCAGCGACACTTCGGTACTTACCACCTGATGGTCGAACTGAGTTCTGTGCGCAATTACAGGAAATCTGTTCATCAGCACAACGGAAGTAAGCGACGGCCAAGAAATTGCGAACTGTGCAGACCCACCTTCCCGACGTGCTCGTATGTACCAGAGCGGGCGAACTCACCAACTCCACATTTTAAGCCTTTTTTTTTTTTTTTTTTTTGGAAGGCTGTGAACGGACATAGGCAGTGAGCAATCGGCTCACCCCGTAGTCCAGCTGGCAGGCGGGTGTCCCCGCAGGTGCTCGTCCAAGGGGGGAAAATGCTTTTACGCACAACTCGCAGTCCGTGTGGGGCTCGCGTCACCTGTCGAAGGCTATTCGTACCGGTGACGCCCTACCCACCAAAAACCCCGGGAGTCGTGTCCAGTCGAACGGGAGGGCTCCTATATCGTGTAGGACAGGTGTCCAAGTGCTCAGCACTACTTCTTTGCGCGTTGCTTGGCGTCCGTATTTCTTTCGTGTGGATTCAATGTCCTGCTTCAGCCGGTCTTCTATGCTACGTCTCCACCTCGCAGTTACTTGCTCACGGTTGTGTTCCCAGCCTTGTTCGTCCGGGTGGCCCACGACACGTTCACACCTTAGCTTCCAGATCATGTATGTCGTCTCCGAGATTAGTATGCGCCAGAGTCGTGCAGCCCCCGGCTTTACTGTCTTCCAGTCGTCCGACCATGTTAGCTTTGTGAGTGTCATCACGCTATTGCTGTCCTGTGCCTGCCATGGGTGTCCAGTAGCTTCCCAGAGTCTACGTGCTTCGGTCCACAGTACCTCTTTGCCCATCGCGTTGCAGTCACGGATGATGTGGTCCATGGTCTCTTTTACCCCACATGTGGGGCATTCGGCGCGGTCTTCGAACCTTGGGATGTTGTCCCAGTACTTGCCGATGCGTAGCGCTCCGTGTAGGGCTTTCCACAGAAAGTCGCTGATTTGCCTCCTCACATCCTTATGGTACAGGCCTTTCCAGATCTCCGCATTGGACTGTGTTCGCCCGAGCGTTTTCAAGTAGTCGCGGACTTCGGTGAGGTTTTTCTCCGTAGTCCTCCTCTTATTTCTTTTCGTCAGCGCTCTGATGCCTGTATATGCTAGGGCTTGTGTTAGGGAGGACAGCTTTGCCCCGGAGAGATTGAACCTTGGATCGAGGCGGAGGTCAAGGTCCTCTTTCTGAGGCAGGGTGTCTGTCGATGCGTGTCCTACTTGTTTGTGTATCTCCCTGACCTCACCCAGATCCTGCGGTTGAGTTAGGATCTCAAAGGTTGTGGTCGCGCAGCGTTGACGTAGCGTGGAGGCAAGGGCTCTCAGCTGCGGCGCCCATTTGACACCTATCCATCCTCTCGTTTCCCAGATGGTGAGTCGTTCGCCTAGCATCCTCTGCAGTGTGTTCGTTGTGACTCCCAGTCGTAGCGGTGCATCCTTTGGTGTCTGCTGTGCAGTATATAAGGTTGCAAGTATACTATTAATTGTGCTATCCCCCCCTTCTCCCTGCGCAGACACGATGGCGTTGCGTGGATCGTTCCTTCCGAAGTGCACCATGTATCCTTCCCGCTTTGGTTCCGTTGGTGCCTCGTCTTCCGGGCTCGGTTTCACTTCAAACATTATTACTCGGGTTGTGTCTTCTGGGACATCAGGAAAAACACTTTTGGCGGTAAAGCATTCGGGCGCTAGCAAAGAGCACGCTTAGAGCCTTGAAAACGCTTTGGGCTGCTCTTCGCGATAATGCGCACCAGTGTAATTCCTCTTTAAGTAGTTGTAAAGGCTAGCAGTATCATCTCATCCCTCTGAAGATGTCACAGGGATTTATACACGTCTATATTCTCAGTCGGTCCATGCTATTCATCT
>KE504260.1:0-58866 GCA_000344655.2 Fomitopsis schrenkii | reverse complement strand
TAATAAATATCCTTCTAATTTGTGATATTGTAACATACTTCGGTAATTCTGACGATTTTCGGCATAAGTGGAGATGAAAGGGGCGGAGAATGTTCGGAGTGACGAACATGTAGCGAAAATGTTAATATTTTGTTGACTGTTCGTATTTCGCGCATAATACGCAGAGATCGTCACGCCCGGCGGTTTTTCTTAAGATTTTCGGACACCGTACTGCGTGCATTGCCCCCGGTGCCATGTGCTCGGACTCGGATTCAAAATCGTCAGTCGTGGACATCGAAACAGGTATGGATACACATTTCTCTACTTCTTGAGAGTCTGCTAATGCCTCCCAGTCACACACGTTGCCCATCAACTTATAAGAGCTGAAGTGTACCTCACATCCCAATCCGTATGTTGGGCATCCTCGCCGTGGAGGAAACACCGGCCAGAGGCGGCGCAACTGTAGATGGCGCGGCGATGTGCGCACATTATGCTGGCTGACAGTCGCTGCGAGCCGATGCGGGGAGGCTGACTTGCACCTGGTCAGCCTCGTCCTGACAGCGGCTGACAGCCATAGGTGGGTGCATACAAATGCTCGACCTCGACATCAGCTCTCACATTCTGCTCCTTCTCACTACACACAGACTACCTGCGCATCACAGCATCTATCACGATATATAAAGATGTGCTACGTCGTCTGCAGCGCCAGCCGCGCCTCTGTCAACACCCTCCCGAACCTCCCGCCCCCGCCGATGAGCGCGCAGTCGAAGAAAGAGAAACGGCGCTTCCGCAAGTCGCTCAAGGCGGTCGTGGACAAGATCATGTGCCGCGGGAAGCCCAAGGTCTCCTGCTCCTGCCTCTCCGTCGTTGAGGAGAAGGAGAAGGAGGAGTCCGGGGACGTCGTGCGCGTCGACGTCGACGTCGACGTGATCACGGATGCCCCCTCGATCGTGGACACTAGCTTCGGGGACGTGCAACCTGTCTTGACGGAGGCGAGCGTGCCCAAGCTCCCTGACCTCGGTATTGGCCTCGAGCCTGCGCCGGAACTTGTCGCCCAGCCGGGCCCCTCGTCGTTCGTTGGCGAGGCCCAGTTCGAGTCTTCCCCAGCTCAAGAGCATCTCCCTTCTGTCGATAGTTCTCACGTCGCCCCGACTTCTGCCCCTCGCCGCCGCGCTCTGGGCGGTAGCGCACGCGATGAGGTTGCCCTCGCTCGTCGTGGTCCCGACCGGGTCTCCAAGAAGCCTTCGCGTGATCAGACAACGGGCTGCACCGAGACGAAGCTTGCACGAGTACCCCTTGCCGACGTCACGAACCGTGACGCGAAGATCGACAGTCAGGCAGGCAACATCGCTCGTGCTGCCTTCGAGGAGACGAACACGCCGATTCTCGCCCCATCCCATGTTGTCGATCTAGTGATACCCGACGCATCCACGCCGTGCACCCCTGTCCCGAATGACGTTGCCTCTGAAGTTGTTTCTGCCCCTCTAGCTGACTGCAAGCGCATCGATGAAGAATCTGCGCTATTCCAGCCAGCAACCGGGGTGAAGCTCCTTCAGGACCAGGCCAACTTCGAGACTCCGGCGGCGGCGCGTGCTCCAGAACTTGCGTTGGACCTTCACCAGACTCACGCCGCGACCAACTTGTCCGTGGTCTCTGAGAACCCCGTCACTCCCGTTCTACCGTCCCTTGTGCGCCGTGTCGATGTCACGCCCGTCAGCGGCGCGTCAATTGGCTCGTTGGGGACACCTGATCTGTTCTTTCCGTGAGTGGTTTCGTCGCTGTTCCCCTGAATTCGCTTGTGTTGATCAACGATCTCCTCACAGCGCGACGCTTGGAACTCTCGTCGACTCCAGCTTTGCCCCGACCGAGACCTCCCCGCCGGCGCGCTCGCAGTTCCGCACGCCATTGCAGAAGGTCACTGTCGAGTCACCCGACGTCTCGCACACGTTCGTGCACGAGACTAGCGTCAAGGTATCGGCCACGTCCCCCGACCCGAAGGCTCTTCTGGAGGTCCCGAGGCTCGACCTGCTCGTCAAGACCGACACTTCGCTGTTAGGCTCTGGTTTTAGGCACAAGGAGTACGCGGATGCTAGTGTGGAGGCCCATTCCCCGTCCGAGCCTGCCGACAAGCAGCTTGTTATTCCTACTCCTGGCGTTCCTTGCGCACCCCTCCTACGCTCGACCATCGGACACATCCTCTCTTTCATCGCTGCCGAGATCCACACCCCGCCGGACTTGGTGTCCAAAGCGGACCGTGCATCTGCCGCACCGACCATACCTCTGGATGACCGTGGCTCCCCCCGCATGACGCGCGCCGCATGCGACGACCTCCGCCAGCTCATCCGGGTCGAGCGCCAGGCCGCCGATACGCGCCGTGCCATCCTGGACACCATGGCACGTCTCCTCGCAAAGCAGGAACCCGTCGATGCCGCCCCGCACAACGGCGGCGACAGCGGGGAGGGTATCGTCGCCTACGAAACGTTCGTGCAGCGCAGCCTGGCCGCCGAGGAGGAGTGGGAGCGCGACATGGGCGGCGTCGTCTCTGTGCTTATGCAGCTCGCGTGCGTCCCCCGCGCTGCATCTACCCCTCGCGTCGTGTCCAGCCCTCGTCCGGAATCGGAGCAGTCTCCGTCTGAGCCTGTGTGCGAGGATGACCCGTTCAAGAGGACGCACCGCGACCTTGCAGGGGCCGCTGCACAGAAAGCCTTACTGTTCGAGGGCGTGCGCGCTCTCAGGACGGTAGAGGAGCGGGAGCGCTGGAAGGCGGACAACGCGCAGTTGGAGACTGTGAAGCTGAGGGAGACTGGCCTTCTCGGCAAGGAGAAGGACGAGGGGCGTAAGGACGAGGACGAAGAGGCGGTCAATGCGAAGAAGCTGCGCTACCAGCAGTACGTCGCGCGCAAGGCGTACGAGAAGCGGATCGGGCAGATGAAGGACCAGCCAATTCCGCTCGTCAAGACGGAGGACATGCCCGTTGCGGATGCTCAGACTGGCGGACTCGTCGTGCCCGGTACGCCGCAGAAGGGCAAGGTCTCGCCACCGGCCTCTCCCTCTCGTCTGCCTGTGCCGGCGAACGTCGTCGATGCTACATCAGGCGGGTCAGTGTCTCCTCTCAGAGCGACCTTTGACAAGCTGAAGGCCACGGTCTCCGCGATGGCCTCGCGCCCTCCCTCGCGTACTCCCGGCCGCAAGATTGCGGCTCACGCTCCCCCGAAGTCGTCAAGGCCTCCGGTGACGCCCGTCGCGTCGCGAGCGCCCTCCGCCTCACGTCCTCTGCCCTCCACGTCCAAGAGCCTCAATCCCCGTACTCCAAGCAGAGCGTCGACCCAGTCGCGGATGACCACTCCTCGGAGCTCCCGGCCAACAACGCCTTGCCCGAACCGCGATGCACACAAGCTCCCCACCCCTGAGCGCAAGCCGCCCGTGCCTCGGGTTACGTTGAGGAAGGAGGTCGAGGTCACGCACACTGTTGGTGGCGCGAAAGTCGCGGTGCCCCGGAGTTCGCCTTCCGCTCCTAGCACCCCAAGAAAGGCTGCGGCGCGTTTGACCACGCCGAGGGCAACTCCCAGCCGTCGTGCTGCGAGGGCGGACGAGAACGCCCTTCCCTCGTCACGCGGTGTTACCGGGAATTCCGACACTGCCTCCACGGCAACGGGCAGACAGCTCCTCAGGACGCCTCTGCGGCAGAAGCAGGCGGAGAACAACTCCCCTGCGAAACCCGTCTTCCGTTTCTGAGGACCATCTTGCATCACGGAGACAGTCTGATTGGACGAATACTGGGATGCTTGCAAGATGTCGACAATCCTGAATTTATCACGAGGCACACTGAAGACAGCATACACTCCATTCATATCATGGTACGTCCGTTGTCTCACTCGAATTCCAGACATACGACTCACATCAACATTTCCAGGCCACACACTATTTATGCATCATACACAAGTAATCTGCCTTTTCGTCCTGGTTCCCTTCGCACGTTCGACAAGTCTTGACCTCGTCAGTCACGGCTCGGTGGTCGCCCTTATTCCGAACATGTTATCGTGACTGAAGATGTGCAAGGACTGTCAGCGGTTAACATCGCGCGCTCCTGGTACTACCTTACGTTCGTGACATGTCTGGCCGATGTCTTCGAAGCTCTATGTACGAGAGCAAAGTCGTTTGAGGCACACGTTGACCCCGAGTCGGGTATGATGCATGCTGACTCACCGCATTATGGACCATTGTATTCTCCCCAGAGTTGAGCTGTAGCAAATATTCATGACATTGTACAACATACATCACCTGGAGCATTCCGAACATGAATCCATCACGGCGGGCAATCCCGCCGGGACGCTACCGACGAGGAGAAGAACTGCCCACTCAGAATATCTCCCTCACGTCGGACAGAGCTCGGACTGCTGCCAGTACGCAACAAGTGTTCTCCATGGAAAACGCGCGTGTGGCTACCCATCCTGCCCTACATCCTTCCCATTCCCTCTCCCTAGCAAGACTAGTAGAAGTATCCGTCGGCGCCGTACTCAACATCAGAGCCCTCATATTCCTCCTCTTCATCCTCCTCATCCGACCAGCCGGCTTCCACATAGTCATCAATAAAGATAACCTCTCGTCCGTCAAACGTATGTGTGCTGGAGTCCCGACTTGAACTCTGCAGCTTGCCATCCGATTCCAAGCAGGGCACAACTGCACGTAATCTCTCGAGGTCCTCTTTCCAGAGCTTCCGTGCACCCAGGATCCGCAGTGTATCGATCTCTGCGCCCTCCTGGGCACGCTGCGCAAGACAAGCCCGCAGCTCGGCGACGATCCGCGTCTCACGCTCTTGTTGCATGTCTCGCCCTCTGGGGAAGTCTGCCCAGAAGTGAACCGAGTCCATGGTGAAGGCGCGGAGGTTCGGAAGCACGAACGGCGTATGCCCGCCACCAGTGTCCTTCTGTTTCAGGCTGAGTTGTTTGCCCGGGCTGACTACATTGTTCGCTGTGCTGTGCAGGCGGAGCTCGGTGACCGCCTCCATGGACCGTGCGATATCGAGCCATTCGTCCTGTGCAGGAAAACTGTAACCGAGCAAGAGTGCTTGGGCATCCCCGACAGGGAACAGTCTGCAGAATCCAGCGAGGGGTATGTCATCGACTTCTTCTCGCCCATGGTACTCGAGGGTGGGAGTGTGCTGCTGCAGCCACTCCCACGTTGAGTCCTCCTTTGGGTTTGTGGTACGATGGCAAACGTCGCGATACGTGCGGATAGATGTTTCGTGGAGCGTATGTAGCGAAAAAGCGATAGTCGTGAACTGACCCAGGGTGGAGGCCTTCTGTGCCATTGCAGCAAAGAGACGGAGATGTTCTTCTTCGAGCCTGCCCTGCGCCACGTCTACGCAGAGGTGTGAGAGAGACGGCGTGTGCAGGTTGTTGAGGAGGGTCGCTGCATTACGCGTGCTCTCGCCATGCGTTTGCAGGCGCCGCAGGCGAGGTAAGGTGATCGGGTCCAGTAAAGCAGATATGGTCTCCGTGGATCTCCCCCTTGGGGATCGGAAGCGGGCAACGAAAACCTCTCGCAGAACCAGCTCTTCCAGGCACGACATACGGGCAAGGGCCTTGAGGAAGGACGGTATGCTTTCGCCCGGGTCGCTATTGCCGAAGACTTCCAGACGTGTCAGACCGTCACAAGAGATCTTGCTCCAGGTCAGGCAGCGGATGTGCGTCTTAAGAGCGCGCAGGCGGCGGCTCTCAGGGTGCGAGAGCATAGGCGAGATGGATCCGCGGAACTTGTCCAGCTCCGAGTAGTTCGATACGCCGGTGATCGTCAGTGACTCGAGTAGCGGCGCACGACCACCCAAACGCTGCAGGACCGCTTTCGTCGGGTCTCCGGACGCGTCCACGACCAGTGTCTGCACGCGATGTAGAGCAGATAGTGCCAGTAGAACTGCATCTTCCGATGACACGAACTGCCTTGTGCCGGGCTGTCGCAGCGGGCGAAACGACAACACCATGGATAGGGGGGCATCCTTCGACCGCGATAGAAATTCGGATAACCGCTCGGGGAGGGCTGGGACATCCACACGACTCCATAGTGCGGTGCATTGCAGCGCGGTTTCGCGCCAGTGCCTGCAGACGTGCGTGACGCGGATCCAGTCGCGCACTCGCGGCGGAGAGCTCCCAAGAGCCGCAACACGCTCGGCGGTGTGCAGAAAGATCTCGGAGAGTACTTCAGGAGGGATTCGGGAGACGGGTGCCAGCGCATTAAGCTGCGTATTGATGACACGTATGCATTCGTAGTGGTGCACTTTCTGTCGTTCTAGTGCTTCACGACTGGTCATTATCGGCTTGTGCGAGATTACTGCTGATAAGTTAGATGATTCCAATGTGCACAAGGAGACATACCAATGTGTCAGTTCGTCAGGTGGGTGGTAGCCCGAGGTGAACGCGAACAACGTTGGAGGACGCCAGGCAGGCTAAGGTGATGATCGATGAGCGCCGGTGCCACCCGCCGCTCACGCGGCATGCTGTACTGGGCCGTGACACAATAGGCTACACAATCCATTTGCCGCCTCCGAGTCGTACTTTCCTGGCACTGATGGCATTTTGAACTCCTCTTCCCCGGGCCATCTGTCTGGCTCAGGCCCTCCACCATAGACCGTGACTTGCAAACGTCGCAGGCCAAGCAAAGTTATCAGGGCCGGAAGATTGGGCAAGGTCACTAAAGATCCTTATCACCGGCTCGAAATATCCTCAGTGGAGCCGTTGTCTACTTCCGTCACGCTCACAGAGAGATATGAGAGGATGGAGTGATAAGGAGTAGTATGCCCACTGCATTATATGCAGTTTCATCAAGAGCGCGAAGGCGACGTAGATGAGGGAAACGGACCGGCGAGTAGGGCACGAATGACTCGTCGTGGTAGCGTACAAGGACGGCACAGCTCGAGTTCCTCAAGATGACACGTCTGTGAGAGAGCATCAAGGAAGGGCGCGGAGTACTCCTTGTGATCTTCCATCCTGCTATCAGCCTTCAGGTATGTCGGAGCTAGTGAGAGGCCGTCCCAGTCTGAGGAGCAGTTCTTCAGCATGAGACGGCACAGAACGTGGCACCCACTGTGCGAGAGTATGCGGTGAAGCGCCGATTGGAACCCCTTGCTCTCCGAAAGGCGTAGCTGGTCGGTTATTGATAGGGATTCGGGGAGTGGAGCTGGACTGTTCAGTAGCTGCAGTATTTACTCTGTGGGTTCCTTGATCGTGTGCACGGGTAGCACACGTATGCGCTCCAGAGAAGCCAGCACGAGTATATGAGGGCTTGTCGATGTCTGGCGGAGGAAGATGAAGAGATGGGCTGGCGGGTGTCAGGGTCCGACTGTGAGAACAACAACAAGATCGTCAGAAGAACTTGTTGGGACCGAGCAAGGAAGTCGTTCACTCATTTGCATGGGCCCGAGAGGTCTAATCGGCTCAGGTATTCCAGTGCGATTTCACGCCAGTACTTGCTTGCAGGCCTGGAAAACAGCAGCGTGTCGACTGTCCCCGGACAGGCATGTGCGAAGATTGCTCCAGGTACTTCGCCAATCCTGCAGACCGTGACCCATTCAGCTCCCGCTCGACAGTATTCTCTAGCAGGTCACCTACCTTTCATATCCGTCATAATGTCCAAAAGACTATGGGCCTGAAAAAGCAGGACCCCATGTGTCAAAAAAGAGGTACAACAAATAGGATGATGACTCTGACAGTGACTCGAAAGGGCCGAAACCTGAGCCACCGTGACGGCTACGCGGTGTGACGCTCTCACGTGGTCTTCTGTAACATCCAAGAATCAAAGCGTCCAACATGTCTTGAGCTATTTCATCAACTATCATGACCACTTGCCAGCACGTCTGCCCACAGTTCTGCACTCAGTTGTCTGTCTTTGACAAAATTCGCTCTCCCCTTGGATTTTATGAAGCCCACAACCAGGAGTTCACTGGCTGGTGTCAAGGACGACCTGACAGCTACCGGAAAGTACCGTTTCAACAGATCGACTGACTCTCGAACGAACGTAGAAAGTAAAGCTCATTCGAACTTTGGATCTGCTCGAAAATACAAACAAGACGGCATTCAGCTGACTATCTTGCTGCCACCGCGACGACCTCCCTCTCATTACCACGCCCTTGGAAGTGCACCTTGGACAGGTCAATACATCATGAACCATGTCGTGCTCGCCTGCGAGTACTCTCTGCGATGGCCGCAGTGTCACTCGCTGGGCTCGTACTGCCTGGTCTCTAATTGTGAACCTAATTGTGAACCGGTACGGCGGTAATGCGTTAGTGCCCAGGCCCAGCTCGGGTCTTTCGACTCGGGGGGTTGAGGCTAACCCGCTGTCGTGCACAGTTTCCCCTAGGTAAAGCCTACTCTGAAATGACACCATGTGTCAGCGTGGATGCTGCCGCCATCAAGGAAAGCAATGATTTGCTACATAACCCTTATAACTTGAAGTTTGCACCAAGTGCGCACCTCCCGCACAGAACCTTTCGGCTCACCTTCAAATCGGGGCCGTCTAGCGTTGCGTAGCACGGACTCGGAGCATCATTCATCGGTATGTTCATCCCATCCGAGCCACTCTCGCTATATTTCACCATCAATTTCTGAACAGTTCTTGTCTACTACCACCCCGCCTTCAGCAAACGTCAAGGCGCCATGATGCCCGCATGCGTCATCTTACTACCACTATTCTCAGACCCCAAGTTGGGCCATCACAAAATTCGCTTCACACCTTCGGGAGCTTGATGCAGTACTGCGAGGAGAAGACGATGTTGCGGTAAGTCTCTGTCATGGTCACCAGAAATAGAAAGGCACATTACGCACACTAGAGGAGCTGCCTGACTCTGAGAAGCAGAACAACCTGTCGCAGCAGGTGGGCCCCTCGGTGCCGTTGACCGAGCACCAGTCGCCCACTTTGGCGCAGTACTGCTCGTGCAGAGGGCCGTCTACGCTCGCGGGTGCCGGGGCGGCCATGGCAGCCGTGGCAGTGATGCCATAGGCGAGGGCGAGGGCAGCGGTGATAATCGTAGAACGCATATCGGGGTCGGTGTAGAGGTGCAAACTGTGGGAGGCAGCTTGTGAGTGTTCAAGAATGAGTCAACTGCATGACGAATACTGAACAAAGAGACAGAGCGTACCTGACAGTACCAATGCGAGGTTTGTTGGGCGACGCTGGTGGATGGTGCTACACACACTGCGGTATTTATACTGCTGGATGCAAGACAGCCCCGCGAGTTGAACGCCAGGACTGGTCATGCAGTCAGGCGGAAGCGCCTGAAAGTGAGCAGTGGGCTGCGCTGCGGATGCGACTGAAAATATCACTCCTCCGAGGTGCTCGTCATGCGAAGACCGGACGGTACCGGTGAGTGAATGGAAGTCGGACGGAAATATTGCGCATGCGAGACCCCTGTTTATACTTTTAGAGTCCATGACGGCCCCGTACGAATTTACGCCGTGGTTGAACACGGAAGATGATGGGGTTGCAGGTAGGTGTCAGACACACTCCACCACCGTTGGTCGCACTGCGCAAGAAAACCTGCTGACGCATATAACCTATCAAGGATGTCCTACTCGCCTATCTGTGCTTCACGAGACAGCTATCAGTATGTTCCTTACGCACGACTGCTGGTGAACTGCTCAAGCGTTGGCCACGGCGTATACGCAACACGGGCCCCTGAACTCGTGGGCTTAGCGCAGGGATCCAACCTTTACGAACGCATCACGCAGCTGCCCCCCGCGACCATGTATAATAAAGCGCGTATGGAGTCAAAGTAGGTCAGTCTAAAATATCTCCTGGAAAAGCTTGTACAATGGCAGTGAGTCCATTTGCTATCGAAGGTCACGCGAAAAACCACACGACCATCGCTGCATTTCACATCGGGACTCGGTTGGCAATGTATACAGAAGCATTGTATCCAACCAATATCGAGGTTGATGAGCGTATGTGAGGCCGCTGGTGCGTAGTATAATTGTAGGGTTGTCGCCACTGCCTGACCATAACGTCGTCCCAGCGAACACCGCTGGGAAATACCCTTGATGTCAGTTCGAAAGGCGCCCTCGACGAACGTTGGAACTTGACCATCCGCGTCTATTTTGGCAACATAATTACATTCGACTGTCTCGATGCGTCCAACGGCCAGATCACCCCTGCAAGCACCGTCGCCTCTCTCCAATATGCGCACCATCATGATCTCAGTACTCCTATCAAGTGAAGAAATATGCCTCATATGGTTGGACGACTCGGCTGCTCTCACTAGTCCTGCCGGTGAGCCTTACCAATTTCTTTGAACGTTCGAAAGAAAAGCTCATCAAGCCTTTCCTTTTCTTGTTTGGATGAAGCCTGGGGACTACGGATCATGACAGCCGGACGTTGTCAAGTAATATCAAAGGACACATTGGCAATAGTGTATTCTCGGATTCTATGACTCATCAGGGAGTGGAGAACGTTTCATCTGAGCTACCTGTGACCGCACAGCCATCATTGAAGTGGCCTACTCGGGTCAGAGCACTGACTAGGAGACTCCGGGCCCCGACCTGGGCCAGGAAGTGAACAGGCCGCCAAAAACGAGACCCCGTGACACTCCATTCAAGTTGAGACCGCACATAGACATCGCCTGCAGGCCGCATCGTGAACTCTGGGATAAGGCTGAATATCAGTGTCATACGGATACCTGGACCAAGCATTTGGTCACTGGTGGCATGTACGTCTCGACCTGCTTTATCTTCAGCTTACACTCACGTCTCCAATGGCAGTGTTTACATGACACAACAACGGCCGCGGTACTCGGGTGGTCGAGGGTAACGATCATGCTTCACAGATGTAGAATCACATTTGCAACCCGAAAGGGCCGTGTGAGCGTCCTACCGTGGGCGAGGGCTCTGAATGCGGCGCGCGAAAACTAGTATATAACCTAGGGCTAAGCCGTGAGGTTCATCAGCTCGACTCCTCTCTTTCATTCACTTTCAGAGCTCACTGATCAAGTACAGGTGCTGGTTGGTGAGTTAAAATCACGTCTATACGCCCTATCATGGTATCTTGACAGGCGTGTCACTCTGTTAGCCTTGCTTGCTTTACAACTCACATTCTCTCTACGGCCTATTGATCAACGACTTCACGCCTCCAAGTACCCATCAATATCGTTCACGTAAGGCTGTAACAATGCACGCGTCGACCATCTGCCCTCTTGTCCTCGCCATCACCTCCATTGCACCGGCACTTGCTCTGCCATATGGTAATGCACGGACACAGTAAGTCAGGCCCGATGTTCCCCTACTAGCCTGACTGACTTGACTCGCTAGGGCGATCCCCGTAAGCCCCGTGCCACTGCCCACCCCATCCGCGCCGGGTCCGGCCTCCGGTCTTCCTGCGCCGCACCTTCCGGCTGTTGCGAGTCCCATCCCGGGTATGCATCACAAGCATCTTGGTGTCCACAAGGCCGAGCACAGTTACCACGGGGGCCTACACGTACACGGGAAGCACGGTCACCACAACTACGGAGATCACCGCCGCCCGGGCGAGAACCGTCCTCAACGCGGTCTCCACACTGTCGGTGCCCACCACCACTGGCACGGTGGTGAACACAACGCCGCCGGCGCTCACAGTGCACACCGCCAACACCCAGGGGTGCACCACCCTCAGTTCTCACCAGTCGGTCAGCAGCCAGAGCAGAACAAGCCTTCGGCGCAGATAGGAATGGTTCCCAAGTTGCGCGCGGGCGCCCACTATCCTCAGGCTGCCGGCATCACCGTCGGGCTTGCGGCCAAGCCCCATGCTCACCACCATGAGGGCGTTCAGCTGGCTAAAGCAGGCGAGCCGCGTGCGTTTGACGAGCCTGAGGACGACCTCTTCGCTCGCTCGTTCGACGAGGAGCTCTTCGCTCGTGCGCTTGCGGACGAGCTTGTCACGCGCAAGGCCACCTTCGGCGAGGTTATGGGTGATCTTGCGCACTTCCTCAAGCGCGAAGACGAAAGATTACTTGCTCGCGTTGATGAGGATGAGGAGGGATATGTCACCCGCGACACGCTCTTCGATGAGCTGGACTGAAGAACAGGAGGGGTCAATTGATAGCAGAAAGTTTGGTGGGTGATGTCAGACGCAGCGTCAAGGTCAACCGTCATGTAGGGGCTATTAGTAGTTGATAGGCACCCCAAGAGCAATTGAGCTGAATCGTCCTGCCATGAATCTATGCCATCATAGCTATAGCGAGGAATAGCTTGACATGGCTGCGGAAAAGTGCACACCAGTTCACTAAGTCGAAGGTATCCAAGACCGCTGACTCCTGTCCATTGCGGGTGTCGATCTTGATTACGGCGCCCTAGTGCGTGCCCTAGTTATAAGACACAGTACCTGAGAGTGCTAGGAACACGGGCACGCGCGACGTCGCTGAGTAGATACACGTAGCAAGGCTCTGTCCAAGTACCACGGCACTGGTCAATATCAGAGTAGTTATATAGTGCAGACCCCATTGTCATTAGCGATGGGCGGGGCGCACGAAGCGTAGTTGCAGTTTGTAGCGCAGTACCCTGGAATGAGGCTTGCAAGGCTGCACCAGTGCCAGAAGGGCGCGCGTACCAACTCCAACAGAGAATGGCACAAGGAGGCGCGACGCGCGGAGACAGGAGGCGCCTATCCCTAGTCACGATCTCGTGGTCAGGATTTCTCTGCGACGCGTATCTTGCAACCCGTGTGTCGCCCTTTCACGAGCCCTTACATTGACACGCTCTGAGACGTAGGATCAGTATAGCTGGAAAGACTCTGCTGTATACATGCATTGCTACAACATGCATCGGCCAAGGCCATGCAGGGAATCGCTATCATCCTCGACAACTACAACACCCTCTCCCCCAAACCCACAACAAGCATACGCGATAAGCTGCAGCCACGTGTCAGCCTTGAGTTGCGAAACTTCATCGATAATGTTTTTTGGCTTTCGAAAAACAGCTTGACGCTGCCGACGCCCCGGTCATCCTGCTCAGAGCCACCAGCAGAGGAAACAAGCATACCGAAGGAAGCTGGGCGCGCCCGCCCAAGTACAGTGCTTCACGAACCATTCAGCTTGTCCTCTAGGGCAGGGTGCAGAGTGTGCATGCGTTCAAAGAGTAGACGGTGCTGATGTGTGCGCGTTTCCCCCTTGCTTCGTGCGCCGAACACACTCATGAAGTTCCGTCGAAGTTGCGTGCCGCTGCGTTCCTCCGTACTGACCGATGATGCATTTGGCAGGACGGCCATGCCCCTCCAGGACTCGACAGGCTTCCTCGACGAGAAGTGATGTGCACCTATTTGGAGGGCGATACATCTGTGGGCGCAAAGTAGCGGTTAAGGCTGACGGACGCTCTGAGTCGCCAGAACTCGAAGGGGGCCAGCTACCATGTAACGGTCAGTGACTCAGCAGATTCGGGTTGGCGTTGTCGGGCATCACAACGAACGAGCAGGGCAAGGCGATGTGAGCACTGCACATCTCGAGGGGGGCATCGGTGCGTTGTCTCATCCACGATACGCACGTCTTTCATCGTGTATGCGCAGCGAAGGGCCCGGATACCACAGCGTGCGGAACTGCGGCGACGCACACACCGCGCGCAAGCAGTACGCTGCAGGCCCGCGCGACTATCAGCGCGCATACACCCTGATCAAGCCCGCCCTGCCCTTCGCCGCGTCCTCCGTCCTTCTCAAAATCGCGCGGTGCCACCTCCACACGGGCATGCTCGCTGTCGTGCGCGAGGCACTGGCCGTCACGCCGGGCGACATGGACGCGCTGAGGCTGAAGATGCGTGTGGGCGATCGGGGGTGGTGCGGAGGTGTAAATGAACATGACAGCGCGCGGGCAGTGGAGAGCGGCACGGACTGCGTTCGGAGCGCGCAGGAGGGCATACGAAGAGTGATCGTGCCAATGGGGCTGGCAAGTGGAGCCCGTTGTCGCAGAGGGGAGGTGGGCAGAGGCCTTTGAGATTCGGCATGCGTAGTGTCTTTGCGAGTGAGCGATAGTTGATGGTGAACAGGGTCGTTCTGGCGGTCCACCCGAAGTCATGCGAGGCGCTGTAAATGTGCGCCCTCATGCTGCCTTTGACGATCGATGTGGGCGAGGCCGTGAATCAGGTCTGGGCAGTCCTGATGCCCGATCCGCACAACGCAGGAGCAGGGGATGCACGCTCACGGTTAACAGCAGGAGGGTAATACGCGCCATGAGAAGGGAAACTTGGTCGGTACGCTCAACAAGTGGGTAGGCGTGAGCTCTCTAGATCTTCAACCACGGTAACGTGACGCTGATATACTGAGTATATGCGCGCAGCCTGTTGCGGAGAAAGCAGGGGAAGGGCGCGGCGGTCGCATTTAGGCAGTACTGATCCTGAACAGGTCTCCTAGGGGCAAGGTTGAATGTGCGCAGTGGACGTAGTTGCTGCCCCAGTACTTCCTGGTTGTGACACGACCTTCTGCTCGGGCAACATCCAGCGACGTTGAAGAGTTCGCCCGGCGCGTTCAGCTCTCCGTCGCTGACGCGCTCCTCGAGTCCTCGGGCCGCCGAATTGTAGCACACATCCGGCGTGACTCACAGCGGTGCTGCTACCCGGACAAAAGGAGGCACACGCGGCGTGCAGGCATCCCCGACGTTCCGCGCTGCATGGCTCGTCGTAGTAGCCGGGGCAGAAGACGGCATTCCGCCAATATCCCCGCGCGTCGCGCGCATCGGCTTGCCAGGGCCCCGACAGCCGCACATTGTGGTAGAACAGCGGAGTACGACACGAAGGGGGAAGTGCCCAGCCTGCCGTGTACAGGTCTACGGAAGCGGCATGTACGAGTGGCCTCCACGAAGTGGCTAGCAGGTCTCCTGCATGGCTAGGATTAGCGTCACTACGTCGGGTGTGAGCAGGAAGCAGTCAGGCGAGGATAGGGAGATGCTTGCGGGCGCGACCTCGCAGCCGCGTCGTCCTCGCGACTGAATGTCTTCGTCAGGTCGTGCCTGCGCTGCTACCAGTGAGCAGCGAATGGGAACACAAAAGGTGCAGAGAGGTCGTCTCTCTCGTCACCCTGCAATTCCTTGCTTGTCCCGTCTTGTCCTTTCTTGCCCTCGTGTCCCCACGTTCTCGCCGCTTACTACCATGACCATCCGCGCTGCCGATGCCCATCGTGATGGCCCAGGAAGGGTGCGTTCCCGCATCTCCCGAACTATGTCCGATGCTAACGCGGGACGTGCAGAGTCGAGGCGCAGGAGGGGTGATCAGCTCCCACTTGCGTAGGTCCTGGTGAGCTCGAACGCAAGCGCGACGACAACGCCGTGGTGGTGAATTACAAGTGACTCCCACGCGGCGAGTGCTGACGTCTAGCTTTGGACATATATTCTCCACTATGCGCGTGGACGCCCCAGATGCGCGAACGGTGCGCGCCCACGTAGTCTGCTGGTGTGCACGGGGCGTGGTGGTCAGCACGCCTTGCTTGCTCGGACAAAATATCGCGTGCCGCGGGCCCGGACGAGGGATAGACACGGCGGCTTGTGACGCTGACGACCCTTGTGACGGCACGCGCTGACAGCAGCGAATTCGTGAGGTGTGGTGAGATACAGGCGACATCCGGTGTGCGTACGGTCCGCGACTGCGTAATGAATACGTAGACAGAGGGCATGCACAGAGGGTGTGTGAAGCCACGGCGAGCAAGATGGTGGATGCAGTCGAGTGAAAAGGCATGCGGAGGGCGAAACGCGATCGGAAAAGGAAGCTAATGGGATGTGTTGCCGTCGGTCGAGAAGCGTGGACGACGTGGACGGGTCGCGGCACAGCCAGCGTGCACGAGTCGGGCTGCTAAGCTCGTGCATTCCACGCCTTCACCAAGTAGGGTACTGGATTTAATCATCTCGGGGTGCCATGTTCGGGACCAGCGACCTAGTCGTCTTCACCGCACCGCTTGCTTAGTATCACCGCAAGCGATCACCGTCGTCACGAGGGATCACTGGCTAGATTGACGGACTCCTCCAGAGACTGTGCAGGAAGGCAGCCGTATTGGAGCGGAGAGCCAGTGGCCCAAGACCTATGAAGCTTTAGTGTAGGTGCTCTATCTTCGAGTTGACTAAGCGGCGATGAGAGGGCGAGCGCGTCAGAGTCAGGGCATGCACAGAAGGAAAGCGGACCGCTGCTGAGTAGCGAGACTCGCAGGAGAAGCAGGCGCGTGTGGACATGGAGTATTCAAAGTATGAGATCGCAATGGACCTGTGGACACGGGAGACCGTCGCGCTCGCAGCGTGCCAGGCGGTGCGGGGATTGTGCATGTTCGACGAGTGATTGGTGCGTTACTTCATCCCCCGATCTCCTCGCGTATGCGCAGCGAAGGTCCCGAACACTGCAGCCTTCGTGCGGAGCCGCGGTGGCGCCCACGTCGCGCAGAAGCAGTACGCGGCCAGAGCCCTATGGGATATCCAGCGCGCATGCACACTACCCAAGCCCGCCCTGCCCCTTTCCGCAGCCTCCATCCCCCTCAAGGCCGCCTGCTGCCACCGCGCCCTCTGCGATGTGTGAGGCACTGGCCGTCGCGCCTGGTGATGATGACGCGCTGAGGCTGAAGAAGTACGTGATGGCAATCGAGGACGGGGTGGAGGAGTACGGGAACGTGACGATGCATAGGCAGTGGAAACCGGTGCGGACTGTGTTCGAAGCGTGTAGGAGAGCGTACGAGGAGAGAGTGCGGTGGTACCAGTAGCAGCGAGGATGCAGTGCTGGGCAATGGAGGCTACCGAGGCAGATGGGAGGTGGGCAGAGAGGTATCAGCGTGCGTACTGTCATTAAGAGTGATGCAGTGAGGAATGGCTGACGGTAAAGAAAACTGGGTCGTGCTGGCGGTCCACCCCGGGGAGTTGAGTGAGGCGCTGTTCATGCGCACCCTTGTGTCGTTCATCTTGACGGCAGCGTCCTGAATCAAGTACAGCAAGTCTTGAGGTTCGAAGACAACTCAGAAGCAAAGGCCGCTTGTCTGTAGGGACAAGACGGCGGCCCACTCAAAGCCGCGGACAGTCGAATTGCACGCCCACATCCTGGTTCCCACGCTACTAGCACGTCCCTCGACCGATCGTTTGGCCCTCCTCCTCTCGCTCCTCCTCCACAGCATCTCTACACTGCTCGATCCCGATTCCACGCAAACACTCGCCTAGGTCCACACCATAACCTGAGCATCACAGTTTCAGCTTCACACTTCCAGTGCTACTCGCATTCGTCTGCAGGGTGAGCCCGAGGTCCCGCATAATATGCCATTACTAATCATTCGTCTGATACGTAGCCCCTCGCAATCGCGAGGAGGAGACGGCCAAGAGGCACGAATCCCCCTCCATGTCACCCGCCACACCAGAGCCCTATACAGGATGTCGTCACTGTACTGCGTACCTGGAGCATTCGAGCTCGTTCGGAAGGCCCCACCCTCTATCTGATGCTGTGGTCGCGGTCGATCCAGACGGTATTATTGACTGGAACTACCGCTACTGGGGCTACGACTTTGGAAGCCGGAGCAAGCGAAGGACCATCGTACGCCCTCTCCCACGATCCATCACCGACCGCATCCCCCTCGAGCTGTTCGAGCACATCCTTGACTTCCTTCCATGGCACAAGGAAGATCTCTACAACTGTGCTCTCGTGTGCAGTGCTTGGCACCGTTACAGCCAACGTCGTCTGTACTCTTGTGTCGTTATCGCGAGTGACGCCGCCTATGATGCTGTCGCGCATACTACCTTACGAAATGGACGGTCAAGAGAATACCTGACTGGAACAAATACCCTTGTTGTATGGGGACTTGGCAGTACCCCACCGGCACCACGGGATTACTCCTCGGTAGTCCCCCTTGTGCTTGGGCGATCCATGTGTTCTCTTACCTGCCTCATCTTATATTCTGTCAGAGGCCCCTATCACCCCTCCTTCACACTCTCCTTCTCAGGCTTCTCTGCATTGGTTCACTTGACATTGCATGACTTTGTACTTCGCTCGTTTTCCGACTTGCGCAGCATCATTTGTGGACTGAAAACCTTGCACGAGCTCCGTCTTGAGCGTGGCAGGCTTGTCTCAAGAGCTCCCACTCCTCCCTCAGGATATCCACCCGTGAATGCTCCCCATCTCAGCAAAGTAACCCTAGACTGCCTGGACGACATCCTTTTCTCCCAACTAGCACAGTGGGTGGCAACCACAGAAATATGCCATGGATGCAGGAGTCTGTCTCTGTGGGCTGATGCCTATAAGTTGCCGGAGCAACGACGGTGCGCTGAATCAACAATCCGGAAGTTGGGCCCATCACTTGACTCTCTCAAATACGAACGATTGTGGACGTATGATTGTACGTACACCCGACAGCTTATCTCACAAGCTCTGACTGATCATGGCTATCATGCTAGGGAATCCGAGCGCCATTGCCTCCTGCACCCGCTTGTCAACCCTGGAACTGCAAGTCACGGCCAACCCGATTGATTCGTGGCAAGGACTCGTCACCGGGTTCCACGAGATGCTTTCACACTGCTCTAGCCCGGTGATGCGTACACTGAAGATCGACATATATATGAATGAAGATCTCAAGCGCGGTCCCCCCGCTCCGGTGCATCCCGATCGCGAGTTTTGGACGCTCAACCTCGGATCGATTCACGACCTCATGAAACAGCCATTGTTCAACTCACTCCAGGATGTCAGGATACGACACTGGCAGGATCATGTGTGGTATGCTCGTCTGACGTGTGATGCTGTGCTCACGGCGGAGGAGAAGGAGCGCCGGCTCCGCCTGATCCTCGAGCCTTGGGACAAGCGCGGGATCTTGACGGTTAAAGGCTACAACGAACTCACAGACGAGGAGCTTCGGCGGCGGAGGCCTGGCAGGCATGCCAGCAACTTGAATGCCAAGGTGGGAGACCCCAGCGCCGGCGCTGGCGGCGAGGAAGCGCAGTCCCCAAATGACGAGATCGTACTCGCGTCAGGTCAGGAGGATAAGCATGGCCGGGAGGGCGCCGTGTAGGATCTGGTGAAGGACAGTGGCGGAGAATGTGAATGCGCAGAGAAGGTGCGAGGGTGCGGTACCCTGTCGCTACGTTCACAAGCTAACATTGACATCTACACGTACCGTACTAGAGGGCTCAGTGCACGCCTCAAACATCGCGCTGGGACGTGCCTTACGCGCAGGCTCGCTGATTCAAATGGACTATATTTCTTGGAGGATAATATGGACACGTTTGTTCCCTGTGGTGTCTGATCATTGCCTCGCGTTGGATACGGAGTCGGAATTCTTGTACTTTTAGTTCGGAACTATCGAAGGCGACAGTGTTTGTAGCGCCGGCAAACCCGGGCGGAGCAGAACTCGAGTGAGCAGCGCATATACGTGTCGTTCTCAATCGCCAAGCATACCTGCATTGGATCCTGTGACCCTAGCGTTCCTCGCCCTATGCCGCGAACCGTCGTGCACATTGTCCCGTCTCTTGTACTCGCCCCGCACGGCGACGTACGGTGTTGGCGCCCTGACCTCAATCATTCTGCCGGCACGCGCCACGGAGTAGATACATACCTATCTCCTCCTCCGCCTCCATGGCAAGCTTCTCTCCCAATGCCATACCGCCGGCCGAACCTAACGCAGTCGTGTGAGTACCGATTCCGTTGCCACGCACAAGAGGCGGAGCATAGTACAGTGTAGCCAAATAGGCGAACTGAGAGACTAGTGTGCAAGGTTCGATCTGAGGTTTCGCAAAGGGGGATACGGAGCACGGAACACAGAGAGTCGCAGGCTGAGAGAGATTGAGCTGTAGTTTGTCGCGCATGCATGCCAACACAATCGAGTCGCAGGAGAGGCCTATTCCTGGTCACGATCTCGTGATCAGAATTGCCCTGCGACGCGTGTCTTGGGATTCGTATGTCGCCCTGATTGGCACGTTAACTACAGCCAGACATCCTCTACCGGCTTCGCGCACTGCTACAACACGTGGCAGGGCGGCCTGGGGATAGATCAGCGGTAGTGGTCGCTCTTCCAGAGAGCAGTCGGAGCTGAGAACACTAAGCCGTCTGTGGGATTTTGTGGCTGACGTTGTTCTTTACAGTAGTATCAGCCACCAGTCACCGCCACCAAACTTGACTC
Organism: Fomitopsis schrenkii; assembly: GCA_000344655.2. Classification (NCBI taxonomy): domain Eukaryota; kingdom Fungi; phylum Basidiomycota; class Agaricomycetes; order Polyporales; family Fomitopsidaceae; genus Fomitopsis; species Fomitopsis schrenkii. The sequence goes on along the minus strand of KE504260.1, from coordinate 38,826 downwards.
CAAGTCGTCACGAAGTGCGATATTCCATTGATAGCCCACGCGATGTACATTCAATGAGAATCACTAGCCGTGTTAGTCGGATTGCACGCCCACATCTTGGTTCCCACGCTACCAGCACGTAGATCCATCGATTGGCCCTCCTCCGCCCTCCTCTCGCTCCTCCTCCACAGCATCTCTACGCTGCTTGACCTACATGCCACGTACACACTCGCCTAAGTCGACACCATAACCTGGAAATTCCATTTTCGGCTTCACACAGTATCCCTTCCAGTGCTACTTACTCGCATTCCGTCTGCAGGGTGAGCCCGAGGTCCCGCATAATATGTCATTACTAATTATTCGTCTGATACGTAGCCCCTTCACTCGCAATCACAAGGAGGAGACGGCCCAGATGCACGAATCCCCCTCCATGCCACCCGCCACACCCGAGCCCTATCCGGGATGTCCTCACTGTACTGCATACTGGGAGCATCGACACTCGCTCTTCAGGCTCGGCCCTCTTCCATTTGATGCTGTGCTCGCGGTCAATCCAGACAGTATTGACTGGAACAATCGCTACTGGGGCTATCATCCAGAGGACGAAAATCGAAGCGAGCGAAGGACGATTGTACGACCTCTCCCGCGATCCATCACCGACCGCATCCCACTCGAGACTCTCCAACACATTCTTGACTTCCTCCGATGGGAGACGAAAGACCTGTACAACTGTGCTCTCGTGTGCAGTGCTTGGCACCGTTACAGCCAACGTCTTCTGTACTCTCGTGTCGTTATCGCGAGTCGCACCGCGTATAATGCTGTCGTGCAGTCTTCCTTACGACATGGAAGGTCAAGGGAATACCTGACTGGAACAAATGCCCTTGTTGTAGGAGACCCTTCCCTTGAAGTTGTCACGGTTGTAGGACAACTTGGCAATACTCCACTCGGACAACGGGGGTACTTTTCAGCGGTCCCTCTTGTGCTTGGGCGATCCCTGTGTTCTCTTGCGTGCCTCCAATTCTATGATTCTGTCCGAGGCCCATATCACCCCTCCTTTACACTCTCCTTTCCGGCCTTCTCTGCATTGGTTCACTTGGCATTGGAACACTTTGAGCTTCACTCGTTTTTCGACTTGCGCAACATCATTTGTGGACTAAAAACCTGCGCGAGATCGATGTTGTTGACGGCAAGCTTGTCTCAAGAGCTCCCACTCCTCCCTCAGGATTTCCGCCCGTGAATGCTCCCCATCTCAGCAAAGTAAAGTTTGGTTACCTGGATGATACCCTTCTCTCCCAACTGGCACAGTGGGTCACATCCACAGAGATAGCCATGGATGCAGGAGTCTGTCTATGTGCCTCAGCTTCGATGACTCACTGGAGCAACGAGGGTGCGCTGAATCAATAGTCCAAAAGTTGAGTCCGTCACTGGACTCTCTCTCCTACGAACCGCCGTGGGCGTATGATTGTACGTACACCCGACAGCTTGTTTCACAAGCTCTGACTGATGGTGACAACACTAGGGCAACATCTGAGCATCCTCGCCTGCTGCACCCGCTTATCAACCCTGTGCCTGCTCACCGAAGTAACTCCAGTGGATTCATGGCAAGGACTCGTCACCGGGCTCCACGAGATGCTTTCTCACTGCTCTAGCCCTGTAATGAGATCATCATATATCTGATTGTACCAGCGGGTCATCCCCCCACCTCGCCACATCCTGACAGCGAGTTTTGGACGATCGACCTCGGGTCAATTCATGACCTCATGGACCAGCCATTATTCGACCCACTCCAACATGCCAGTATAGACAGCAGGCGCGGAGATAATTATTCTCGTCTAACATGTGATGCTGTGCTCACCGTGGAGGAGACGGAGCGCCGACTCCGCTTGATTTTCGAGCCCTGGGACAAGCGCGGGATCCTGACAGTTCGAGGCTACAATGACCCCACCGACGAGGAGCTTCAGCGGCGGAATCCCGAGGAAGGCCGCATGGCCGAGGAGGGAGACTCCAGTGCCGGTACTAACAGCGAGGAAGCGCAGTCCTCAGAAGACGAGACCGTACTCGCGTCAGGCCAGGAGGATGAGGATGGTCGGGATGGCGCCGTGTCGGATCTGGTGGAGAGCAGTGAGGGATAATGTGCATGCGCCGAGAAGGTACGAGGTTGAGTGGTATCTCGTCGTTTTATTCACAAACTTACATCGGCATCTGCGCGCACTAGAGGACTCGGAGAACGCCGCACTTCTTGCGCGCGGACATACCTTGTATGGAGCCAATACACGCAGGCTCGCTAATCCAAACGGATCATATTTCTTAGAGGATATTAAGGATGGACACGCCTCTTCCCTCAGGCTCGGCTGATATCTCATTGTGTCAATTTCTACGTGTGGTTATGGAGTTGGAAGTCATGTACTTGTGTTTGTGGTGCTGGCAAACCCGACAGACCGGAATTCTTGGCGAATAAAGCGGACGAGTCTCTTCCTGTCATTGGGTATCTGATTGGTAAATTTGTTACGCGTTGCATACAGAGTTGGACTCGTGTACTTGTAGTTCGGAACAACGAAAAAATAGAGTGTTTTATGGCGCTGGCAAATCCCGGGTGACATTTGAGCGAACGGTGCATACATCTGTCGTCCCCAATCGCCACGCACACCTGCCTTTGGATTCTGTAACCCGGGGTTCTACAGTGCTCCCCGCCCCGTGCGATGCATCTCGGGCAACGTCTGGCATCGCTTGTGCTCGTGGCTACGCACAGCATTGGCGCGACACGCTTCACCAATATTGCAACTTTGCAGTGTTATCGCGCGACGGGATAAGTGCGCATTGGGCCAATAACATGGCTGCAGTGTCGCACCGTAAGCACACGGAGTGGAAAGCTCCAGGGTTACACAAGCCGAATAGCCGTTGCGGTCTCCATGTTCACCACTGCTTCGATAAGCCGATGAGCACGAGTTCACCCGTCTGCTCTTAGACGGAAGACGACTCACCTATGACCTCGAAGGAACTCCACAGTCCGTAGGTATCATGCCTCGTTCTCGGCAACAGCCCGTCACGTTGTATGGGAGGACAGGATGCTTCCTAGTCGTCGAGCGTGCGTGCGTAGGATAGGGATGGGGAGTCGGTATATGCACTTGCCTCGCTGTGGGCCATGCAACAAGAGTCACAGGGAGACTGCGTGGCAAAAGCAGAGAGTAGAAGTTCGGCTTGAAGCTCCATGAGCGGGTCGCCGCCGTGCCTCGGCGGTGTTTATGTGGGGGTCGCCACGAACAGAGACTGGGATCCTGCGTCGCCCGCGCACAACATAAAGGCCGCCTGCGGAGAGAGATGAGACCAGAGAAGGAACATTTGTGCGTGTCAACCCACTGGCACGCATAGCCAACAAGTGCAACGTGCGACACAAGCCACAACATCATGGCAGTGTCGTGTCCTGCATCCGGTGAGGCTGCGACTGGAGTATTGCTCTGCTCGTCGACGAAATTCGAATAGAATCCTATGGTACTCCGGACACACACAGGCCTTGACTCAATGTGTTGTCCCCTCTTCTTGCACTCAGTGTTCCCGCCCTGCTCGCTCGCCATGCCAAAGTGTCTGCAATGTGGACCATTCGTCTTTTCAAGTTCACGCTACACAAACCGCGTGCTCTCATCGAGAATGCGCGTATACAACGCAATCTGGACATATGAACGGGATGATGACATACCTGCGTATGCACAGACGTCGCTGTCCGACTGCACTGCAATGTTCAATGAGCCCCGGATTATGTGGCGTTCACATTCGCATTCGAGTCGCGCCACATTCGCACTCCCGGTGTTCATTCCATGCGCCTTTTGATCTCGTATGGAAGGTCTTTCCCAGCGTTCACTCTGACGACGCGACTGTCCGGCAGAGTGAACAACTGCACAACTCTATCACGCACCAGTTTCCTTGCATCCGCCCAGCGGTCTCGAGGAGATGGCGTAGCTCGACGTTGTCGCAGCGCGCGCGAGATGATACAGGTTTAAAAGTATACCTCCCCTCACTGATGTCGTAAGAAATCCACAGACGACCCCGACGACAAGAGAAACTCACCATACTCGTCGGATACTGTGAGACATGCATATGTCCGCTTGGACACGACCTAAATCAGTCTTGGTGGCAGTCGGACGTGCCAGGGATGGCATGGAACACAACAAGAAGGACATAGTCGTGTCTCCGGTAGACTTCATCAGTAAACGTAGCATTTAGCTCGCGCGGCATACACCAGATACACGGAGTAGGGTAGCCACAACTGAGTGATCACAGGTGCGCGGTCTCTTCGGGTGATGAACATGGTTGCAAATAACACACTAGACCCCGCTCAGAGGGAGTCACCATGACGCGGCAGGTGGACGACAACAGAATAAAAGCGGGGGGTTCAGGGAGCCCTTTCGCAATGAAAACCCCGGTCGCAGGGTACAGCTTACAGAAAAGCGCGTCCAGGAACTGAGAATGCATCAACAGCAAAACTATCAGGTGGCATCTGGGCATGGACCTCACCGACAACCGCATGGCTCCACTCATGATGCTCGACGCACGATCCAATACCGTGCGTGTGTTCCAGAATGTAGTCACGTCTGCCCCTTCCGACCCCCGATTGAGATTCTAGGTGCGTGGACTTGCCACTGCGGGGGGCACGCACGATTTTGCATAGCAGATGCGCCTTTCGTCCCTGTGCCACGGCGCGTCACCGACCAATCCTGACGGGGTTGTATGGTTGTATGAGCACAGGTTACGTTGTCACGAGTGAGAAGCGGAGCGGTCAGTAGGATGGACACCTTCCCATACACCAAAATCATGAGTGGGCAACTGGTGGGCCTCCTCGACGGAGGAGGTCGTCGGGCGAAGCCCAGGCCAGGCGCCCGATGCCTGGTCACGATCTCGTGATCAGAATTACCCTGCGACGCGTGTCTTCAACGTGTCTTGCGGCTTGTGTGTCGCCCCCTCTCACTGGCCCCTTATATTCACACACCCTGACACGTAGACTGTAGCAAGACAACCTCTGTTGACCCCATCCACTGCTACGACGCGTGCTGGTGCAATGACTGACTATAGATGAGCATCATCCTCGACGTACGACACCCTCTCCCAAGAATACCGCGAGCATGCGTGTTTGGCTCCGGTAATTCGTCAGCTTGCAGCTGAGCACTTCCATCGACGAGGTGTTCTGCGCTTGGAAAAACAACCTGACAGTACCGACGACTCGGTCGCATCTTCAGAGCCGGCGGTAGTAGCGGAAAAGAAGCTACCGACGAACGAAGCGGCAGGCATCGCTACGAATGCAGTGCTTTACGAGCCGTCCAGATTGCCATCTGGGTCGGAAGACGATGCACAGCGTAAATTAACTCCGAAAAGTAGATGACGCGTATGCGGGCGCATTCCCCCTTGCTTGCGTGCGCAGAACATGCTGATGCAAGTCCGTCCAAGGTGGGTGCCTCTATGTTCCTCCGCGGCAACAGGAGATGTGTTCGTACGGCGGTAGCGAACTCGACAAGCTCGATCCACGAAACGTGATCCTCATCTATTCCAAGGATGGTGCACTCGTGGGCACGAACACGCTGAGGTAGCGTAGAATGGGGAACGGATGCCCGCCGGAACTTGAAGGGGGCGAGCTGGCACGTAACGTTAGCGACTCAGCGAATTCGAGGTGTTGGACGTGACAACTAATGGGCAGGGCAAGGCGATACGAGCGCTGTGCATGCTCGACGAGTGCATCCGAGTCAGTGCGTTCCGTCATCCCCGATGAATATGCATCATGGAATGGATGCGCAGTGAAGGACTTCGTGCGGGGCAGCGGTGACGCGCACGTTGTGTAGAAGAACTGCGCGAGCACCAGCGCCCATACACCTGTATCAAGCCCTCTACCTTCGCACGGGCTCGCACCTGCCCACGCTCGCTGTCGTCTGCGAGGCGCCGGCCGCCGCGCCGGGCGACGTGGACGCACTGAGAGCGAAGAAGTAATTGTCGGCAATCGTGGACGGTGTGGAGGTGTATAGGAACGGTCGGCGCGCCGGCAGTGGAGTGCCGCGCGGACAGCGTTCAAAGTGTGCGGGAGCTCATATGACGAGGAGAGCGAGGTCACGCTGGTGGGGATGCGATGCGGGGATGTGGAGGCCACTGTGGCGGAGGGGAAGTGGGCAGAGGCCCTCGAGGTTTCAGTGTGCGTACCGTCTTCGTGAACCATGAAGTGACTCCCGTGAGCGATGGCTGACGGTGAAGGAGGCTGGGTTGGGTTGTGCTGGTGGACCATCCAAGAATGGGCGATGCGCTACTCTTGCGCGCCCTCGTGTTCTTCTCGACGATCGACCTGGGTTGCGCCCTGAAAAGGGAGTCCTGAAGCTCGATCCAGACAAAGCAGAAGGAAGGCAGCTCGCTCACGGCTCTACGCAAGAGGGTGATACGCGTCTCCAGACGAACACCCTTGAGGTGAGCTCTCGAGATCGCCAACGAGAGTGACGTGACGCCAACACAATATATGCGCGCAGCTAGTTCCTGAGAAAGACGTGGAAAGGTGTAGCGGTGGCAGCCGCGCGATCCTACTTGTGAACAGGTCTAGGGCATGCCTGAAGGTGCGGGCAGAACACTGGGACAGCCCACAACTTCCTGTTTATGACACGTCTTCGAATTTGGTTGGGCAACACAGAAGAGGCCGCCCGGCACGTTGATCTCGCCATCGCGGGCGCGCCCCCCAGTTTGCTGAAACGTAGCACAAATATCCTGCGTGGCTAACATCTGTGCCGCCACAGAGACCAAAGGCCCCACGCACGACGCGCAGGCACTTGTTGCCGTCCCCGACGTTCGCACCGCGCAGCTCATCGTAGCCAGGGCAGAAGACGGCATTCCACCGACGTAGATCGTACGAGCGACCATCCCGCCCGCGCCCACGCTCGCCAGAGCCCCACTCCGTGGTCGAATGTAGCAGAGTACGACACGACGGAGGAAGCGCCAAGCTTGACGGGTACGACGAGTCTACGGATGCGACACGCATTGATATCCTGCACGATGCATTTGCACGTCTTCCTGCGCGACCGCAATCAGCGTGGCTACGTCGCGCGTGGACAGGAAAGAGTTGGGGAGGAAGAGGGAAGGATCGCGGGCGCGATCTCGCAGCCGCGTCGTGGGGTGTCTTCGATAGGTTGCGCCAGCGCGCTGCTGTCAATGAGCAGCGACAAGGAAGATAAAAGTCCCAGCGAGGGTCTTTTTCTCGGCATCCAACACCTCTTGCATGTCTGGGTCTTGTCCTTTCTTCACCTCGTGTCCTCACGTCGCCTCCTCGTTTGCTGCCATAGAGACGCCGCGGATGTCTACCATGACGGCTCAGGAGGGTGAGTTCCCGCGTTTCCTAGACTGTATCAGATGAGTGCTAACGCGGAAGGTGCGGAGCTGAGTCGGAGAGGACGGTTGACGAGCTCGCGCTTGCGTACGTCGTGATGAGCTCAAACACTAGCTGACGAAGCCGTGGCGGTGAGTACAAGTGACATGCAGTCGGTGCTGACGTCTAGCTTCGGACAGCTGTTCCGCGCTGCGCGCGTGTACGCCCCACTGGCGTATGCACTGGTCGCGCACGCGCATGTAGTTCGCTTGTGTGCGCAGCGCACACCGATGGTAGTCAGCGCGCCCTGCTTGCTCGGACGAGATATCGCTCGCGGGCCCGGACGAGGGTTAGACACGGCGGCTTGTAACCTTGTGACGGCACACGCTGGCGACAGCGCATTCATTAGGTGTGTGGCGAGACGAAGGCGACATACGCCCTCGCGCGCTAGGCATCCGTACGTCCGCGACTGCGTGGGCAAATGCGTAGACTACATGAGTACGACGGTTCGAAGGATGTTGTGGATGCGACGTACCATTGAGCCGGTGTATTGCACGGTGCTCCTGAAGGCTTTTGTGCTCGCGTGCAGTGTGCGTATTCCTCGGTATCTCGTCGGCAAGAGGCGGACGGATGGATACGCTACAGGTCGAGCGCCTTGACTTCGAGGGTGTAATGAACACGAGTAGTGGAGTCGATTGCATACGCATCAGCAGGGAAGGCAGCGTGTACGCCCGAGAGTGGACGAATGAGTGTGGAAAGGTGGCCGCTATGCAGGACGTAATGGTGGTCGATGCAAAGCCGAGTTATGTACCAACCAACGTGGCTCAGGGCAGGCGACTTGAGCGGCTTGCGCTACTTGCAATGCACAGCGCGCATATGCATTGTCTTCTCATGCTTTGCGTTGTGCACGCAGCGAGATGCGGGCTGTGCGCGTTGTCGTCGTGAGGAGCCGTTGCGGACCTGCGGTGGGCGGACAGGCGGACGGACGAGTACAGGGGGCATGCACAGAATGTGTGCGAAGACGCGGCGAGCAAGATGGTGGAGGCAGTCGAGTGAAGGGGCGCGAAACACGGTGGAGAAAGGGCGATGCGATCGGAAACAGGGAGCCGATGGGGTGTGTTGCCGTTGGTCGAGAAGCGTGGACGGCGTGGACGCGTCGCGTCACTGCCAGCGCGCACGAGTTGCGCTGCTATGCCCGTGCATTCCTCGTGCATGAACTAAGTTACTGAATCATCTCCAGTAGTCGGGGTGCCATTTCCGAGGCCAACATGCTAGTCATCTTCGCCGCGCCGCTTCCTATCACTGCGAGCCATCACCGAATCATCGTCCAGCGGGCTTCCCCGACGGCGGCGACGGCCAAGTCCTCCAGAGACCACGCAGAAAGGCGGCCGCACTGGAGTGGAGAGCCAGTTGCCCAAGACATCTGAAGCTCGGTGTATGTGCACTATCTTCAGTTTGACTAGGCGGGGCGATGCGCAGGCGAGTGCGTCGGAGTCAAGGCATACACAGAAGGAGAACGTACCGCCGCTGAGCAGCAGTAGCACTCGCTAGAGACCTAGCACGGGGATGCGCGCAGGACAAGCAGGCGCCAGCGGGCTTTGAGTATTCCAAGTACGAAGTGCAATGGACCTGAGGACACGGGCCTAGGAGACCGCCGCGCTCGTAGCGGGCTAGGCGGTGCGTGGATTGTACATGTTCGACGAGTGCATTGGTGCGTTACTTCATCCGCCGATAAACACCGCTCTCCTCGCGTATGCGTAGCGAAGGTCCCGAATACGATAGCCTTCGCGTGGAGCGGCGGCGCGCATGTCGCGCAGAAGCAGTACGCTGTAGCCCTGCACGACTAACAGCGTTCACACGCCCTTCTAGAGCCCACCCTGCCCCTCGCTGTGGCCTCCGTCCTCGGCGAGGTCACTCGCTGCCACCTCCACAAGGGCTCGCAGACGGCCGCGCTCACTGTCGCCCGCGAGGCACTAGCCGCCACGTCACGTCGGGCGACGCGGACGCACTGAGGCTGGGGAATTGCGTGATGGCGATCTAGGACGGGGTGGATGCATGCGGGAGCGGCGCGTAGGCAGGGGAAAACGGCCGCACAGCGTTCCACGAAGCGAACCGGACAGCGTACGAGGAGGACAGCGCGGTGGTACCGGCAAGGGTGCAGTGCTGAGAAGTGGAGGCCGCTGCGGCGGAGGCGAGGCAGGCAGAGGTCCTGAATGTATCAGTGTGCGTACAGTCATTGCGAGTTATGCAGTGAGGGATGGCGGACAGTGAAGGAGACTGGGTCGTGCCGGCGGACCACCTAAAGCCGAGCGAGGCGCAGATCATGTGCGCTCTCGTATTGTTATTGACCGCGGCGCCATGAAATAAGCCGAGGAAATCTTGAGGTTCGAAGACAAGTCAGAAACAAAGGCCGCTTGTATGTAGGGACAAGACCGCGGCCCACTCAAAGTCGCGGACATTTTGCACGCGCACATCTTTGTTCCCACGCTAGCAGAACGTAGATATATCGATCGATCGATCGGCCTCCTCTCGCTCCTCCTCCTCTCGCTCCTCCTCCTCTCGCTCCTCCTCCTCTCGCTCCTCCTCCTCTCGCTCCTCCTCCTCTCGCTCCTCCTCCACAGCATTGTTCGGAACCTCGGCCTCCATTCCACGCACACACTCGCCTAGCTCGACACCATAACCTGGGCATCACGGTTTCGGCTTCTCACAGTATCTCTTCCAGTGCTACTTACTCGCGTTCGTCTGCAGGGTGCGACCGGTGAACTCCCGCATAATATGTCATTACTAATCAGTCGTCTGATACGTAGCCCCCTCCACTTGCAATCGCGAGGAGGAGACGGCGAATACGCACGAATACCCCTCCATGCCACCCGCCACACCCGAGCCCTATACAGGATGTCCTCACTGTATCGCATATGACTTCTCGGTCACAATGCGCCGCCTTCTTCCATCTGATGCTGTGCTCGCGGTCGATTCAGACGGTATTGACTGGAACAATCGCTACTGGGGCTATCATCCAGAGGACGAAAATCGAAGCGAGCGGAGGACGATTGTACGACCTCTCCCGCGATCCATCACCGACCGCATCCCACTCGAGACTCGCCAACACATTCTTGACTTCCTCCGATGGGAGACGCGCGACCTGTACAACTGTGCTCTCGTGTGCAGTGCTTGGCACCATTACAGTCAACATCTTCTGTACTCTTGTGTCGTTATCGAGAGTCGCGCCGCGTATGATGCTGTCGCGCAGTCTTGCTTACGACATGGAAGCTCAAGGGAATACCTGACTGGAACAAATACCCTTGTTGTAAGGAGAGGAAAACATGGCGGTACTACTACTACTCCTCCTCCTCCGCTCGGACCACGGGAGTACTTTGCAGCTGTCCCTATTGTGCTTGGGCGATCCATGTGCTCTCTTACGTGCCTCAAATTCGAAGGTTCTATCCGAGGCCCATATCACCCCTCCTTTATATGCTCCTTTTCGGAATTCTCCGCATTGGTTCACTTGACATTGCAACACTTTGAGATTCACTCGTTTTTCGACTTGCGCAGCATCATTTGTGGACTGAAAACCTTGCGCGAGCTCCATCTCTCCGATGGCAGCCTTGTCTCAAAAGCTCCCACTCCTCCCTCAGGATTTCCGCCCGTGAATGCTCCCCATCTCAGCAAAGTAACCTTAAGTCTCCTGGATGATATCCTTGTCTCCCAACTGGCACAGTGGGTGACATCCACAGAAATATGCCATGGATGCAGCAGTCTGTGTCTGTGGCCCAATGGCAATCAGCTGCCGGAGCAACACCTGCACGCTGAATCAATAGTGCAGAAATTGGGACCATCACTTGACACTCTCGAATACTGGTTCGAGTACTGGTTGCAGCCACATGATCGTACGTACACCCGACAGCTCATCTCACAAGCTCTCACTGATGATGTGGCGCCATGCTAGGGCACGATCTGAGCTTCCTCGCCTACTGCACCCGTTTGTCAACCCTGGAACTGCATCTCACGGCCAACCCGATAGATTCGTGGCAAGGGCTCGTAACCGGGCTCCACGAGATACTTTCTCACTGCTCTAGCCCCGTAATGCATACCCTTCAGGTCCGCATATGGATGGTGGCACCAAAGGGCAGTCCCTTCACTTCGACACATCCTGATAGCGAGTTTTGGACGATCGACCTCAGGTCAATTCATGACATCATGAAACAGCCATTATTCGACCCACTCCAGGATGCCACTATACAATTCACCAACAACAAGTGTGATACTCGTCTGACTTGTGATACTGTGCTCACAGCAGAGGAGATGGAGCGCCGGCTTTGCTTGATCCTCGACCCCTGGGACAAGCGCGGGCTCTTGTTCGTTAACTCGGAAGGCTGCGATGAACTCACCAACGAGCAGCTTCGGCGGCGGAAGGCCGAGAAAGCCCGCATCGCCGAGGAGGGAGACTCCAGCGCCGGTGCTGAAGCGCACTCCTCAGAAAACGAGAGTGTACTCGCCTCGGACCAGGAGGATGAGGACGGCCTGGAGGGCGCCGTGTCAGATCTGGTGGAGAGCAGTGAGGGATAATGCGCATGCGCCGAGAGGTACGAGGTTGCGTTGCCTTTTGCGCTTTGCCCACCAGCTGACATTGACATCCGCACTAGAGGGCTCAGGGCTCTTGCGCGCGGACATACCTTGTATGAGCCAACACACGCAGGCTCGTCGGTCCAGCTCGGTCATATTTCTTGGAGGATATTACGGATGCACTTCTTCCCTCAGACTCGATTGATATCTGATTGTTCCAATTCCTACGCATGGTTATGGAGTTGGGAGTTATGTACTTAGTATGCTTGTGGCGCTAGCGAACCCGGCCCAGCAGATCAGAATTCTTGGGGAATAACACGGACGAGTCTCTTCCTCTCGTATGGTATCTGATTGGCAAAATTGTTACGTGTTCGAATTTGTGTACTTGTAGTGGACTACGGAAGGAAAAAGTATTTGTGGCATTGGCAGACCCGAGGCAGGTCTCGAGTGAGTAGCGCATAAACCTGTCGTTCCTAATCGCATACCTGCACTTAAATCCTGTAACCGGGGTCCTCCAGCGTTCTTCGCCCCGCGCGAAACGTCACGGACAATGCCCCCGGTAAGGAGGCCGAAGGGCAAGCTCCAGGTACGCGAGTTCCATACCCCACCTTCTCGGTCATGAAGCATAGCGGACACTCTTCTTCGCTTCGAGCTGCGCGCAAACATGTGGTCATTGCACATGTACGATCAGATCAAACCGAATACTTGCCTCAGCGGAAAGCCGTCTAGCACCTATGAATGGTAAACTTCATGAGCAGGGTAGTTCAGAGCTGTTTTCGCACGGCCCCAAAGTGAGTGGGTCACATACCCGTTGCCTCTCACTTCGAGTCGCCCGTGCATACGCTGGCCAGAGCTTCTCTGACCCAACCTGCCGTCCGATGTGCCAGAAATCACGGTATCGCGCCCACCGTTACAAACGTTGCACCTGTCTACGTGCACATTCTTGATTAGATCGCACAGTCGTCACGGTATCCATGAGAGATCCATCGCTTCAACAAGCCAATGAGCACAAACTCAAGCATGCGCTATGAGGCTTGAAACGACTCACCTGTGATGTCAAGGAACCTCCATTGTCCGTGGCCCTCATTCCTCATTCTTGGCGACAGCCGGTCACGTCGTACGGCAGGGAATGCCGTTGCTCAGTCGCCGGGCGCTAAGGATGGGAAAGGAAACTCAGTGTATGCACCTGAATATCATTATTTGCGAGGTCCGCCTGAAGGTGTATAAGCGGGCCGACGCTGTGCATCAGCGAGCATTGTTTCCGCGGGGATCCGCCGCGAATATATACTGAAATATTGTGTCGCCGCGCGCGACGTGAAGGCCACCCGTGGTACGCGGTCAGACTAGAGAAGGACCGGTTTTGCATGTCGACTGACATGGCGCGCACACGCCAACAAGTCGCGCGTCCAGCTTTGGCTCACTATCATTTCTCGACTACTATCACCCCGCCTCCAGCAAATGTCGAGAAGAACAGTGCTCCTGGCTATCATTGTCCTCAGACCCTGACTTGGGCGATACCACAGAATCCGCCTCAGTCGTCCAAAGGAAAGCAGCGCTACGAAGAGAAGACGATGTTGCGGTAAGTGGTCTAAATTCACTAACATCATACAAGGCACGTTACTCACTCCGGGCTGAGGGGGAAAGATCGGATGTACAATGCAGACAAAGCCGTCGCAGCAGGGTGCCAGCTCCCCGAGGCCGCAAGAGTCGCCGGCAGTGCCGCACTGCGCATCAAGAGAGCCGGCCACGCTCGTGCGCGCCGGGGCGGCCAGGGCGGCCGCGGCAGTGATGCCGTAGGCGAGGGCAAGGGCGGCGGTGATGATCGTAGAACGCATACCGAGGTTGGTGGAGCGGTGAAGACTGAGAGATACCTTGTGAGTGTTTCAGAACGGGTCGACTTTAGGACGAGTACTACAGAAAGAGGCAGAGCTTACCTAAGAGTACCGATGCGAGGTTGGTTGAACGACGCTGGTGTGGGGTGCTATGCACACTGCAGTATATATACTGGATGGACGGCAGCCCCGTGAATCGAGCTCGCAATCAGGCGGAACCTGGTGGAAGCGAGCAGTGGGCCACACTACGAATGCGACTGCATATTGGTGCTCATTGTACCTACGAACTCCGGTGAGTGAACGGAGATCGAATGGGAATATCGCTCATGTAAGACCCTTTGCGCTCTCATCAATACATAGTCCATGACATCCTACTACGAATTTACGCTGTGGTTGAACACGGAAGACGATTGAATTGCAGGTAAGTGTCAGACACACTTCACCACTGGGCGCGCCGCGCTAGCAAACCTGCAAATCTGCTGCGGCGATAAGCTGCAGCAATGTGTCAGCCTTGAATTGTGGAATTTCATCGATGATGATTTTTGGCTTTCGAAGAACATCCTGACGCTGCCGACGCCCCGGTCATCCTCCTCAGAGCCACCAGCAGAGGAAACAAACGTACCGAAGGAAGAAGCGGTGGGCTGGGCGTGCCCACCCAAGTACAGTGCTTCACGAACCGTTCAGCTTGTCCTCCGGAGCAGGGTGCAGAGTGTGCATGACTTCAAAGAGTAGGCGGCGCTGATGCGGGCGCGTTTCCCTTTGCTGCGTGAGCCGAACACGCTCATGAAGTTCTGTCGAGGTCGTGTTCGTGCATATGACCGATGATGCATTTGGCGTGAGGGCCATGCCCACCAACGGCTCGGCAAGCTTCCTCAGCGAGAAGTGATGTACACCTGTTTGGAGGGTGATGCACGCGAAGATGCTAAGGTAGTGTATAAGGCGGATGGATGCTCCGAGTCGCCGGAACTCGAAGGGGGCCAGCTGCTACGTAACGGTCAGTAACTCAGTAGATTCGAGTTGGCGTTTTCGGGCATCACAACGAAGGGGCAGCAGGGCAAGGTGATGTGGGCACTGCACATGTCCAGACTCCGAGGGGCGCATCGGTGCATTGTCTCATCCACGATATGCACGTCTTTGATGGTATGTGCGCAGCGAAAGACCCGAATACCACAGCGTGCGGAGCGGCGGCGACGCACACACCGCGCACAAGCAGTACGTTGCAGGCCTGCGCGACTATCAGCGCGCATACACCCTGATGAAGCCTGCCCTGCCCCTCGCCGCGGCCTCCGTCCTCCTCAACATCGCGCGGTGCCACCTCCACACGGGCATGCTCGCTGTCGTGCGCGAGGCACTGGCCGTCACGCCGGGCGACATGGACGCGCTGAGGCTGAAGATGCGTGTGGGCGATCGGGGGTGGTGCGGAGGTGTAAATGAACATGACAGCGCGCGGGCAGTGGAGAGCGGCACGGACTGCGTTCGGAGCGCGCAGGAGGGCATACGAAGAGTGATCGTGCCAATGGGGCTGGCAAGTGGAGCCCGTTGTCGCAGAGGGGAGGTGGGCAGAGGCCTTTGAGATTCGGCATGCGTAGTGTCTTTGCGAGTGAGCGATAGTTGATGGTGAACAGGGTCGTTCTGGCGGTCCACCCGAAGTCATGCGAGGCGCTGTAAATGTGCGCCCTCATGCTGCCTTTGACGATCGATGTGGGCGAGGCCGTGAATCAGGTCTGGGCAGTCCTGATGCCCGATCCGCACAACGCAGGAGCAGGGGATGCACGCTCACGGTTAACAGCAGGAGGGTAATACGCGCCATGAGAAGAACTTGGTCGGTACGCTCAACAAGTGGGTAAGCGTGAACTCTCTAGATCTTCAACCACGATAACGTGACGCTGATACACTGAGTATATGCGCGCAGCCTGTTGCGGAGAAAGCAGGGGAAGGGCGCGGTGGTCGCATTTGCGCGGTACTGATCCTGAACAGGTCTCTTAAGGGCAGTGTTGAATGTGCGCAGTGGACATAGCTGCTGCCCAGGACTGCCTGGTTGTGACACGAACTCCTGCTCGGGCAACATCCAGCGACGTTGAAGAGTCCGCCCAGCGCGTTCAGCTCTCCGTTGCTGACGCGCTCCTCGAGTCCTCGGGCCGCCGAATTGTAGCACACATCCGGCGTGACTCACAGCGGTGCTGCTACACGGACAAAGGAGGCACGCACGGCGTGCAGGCATCCCTGACATTCCGAGCTGCATGGCTCGTCGTAGTAGCGGGGGCAGAAGACGGCATTCTGCCAACATCGATTGTACGAGCGACCGTCCCGCACGTCGCGCGCGTCGGCTTGCCAGGGCCCCGACAGCCGCACATTGTGGTAGAACAGCGGAGTACGACACGAAGGGGGAGGTGCCCAGCCTGGCGAGTACGGTCTACGGAAGCGGCATGTACGAGTGGCTTCCAGGTCTCCTACATGGCTAGGAGCAGCGTCACTACGTCAGGTGTGGACAGGAAGCAGTCAGGCGAGGAGAGGGAGATGATTGCGGGTGCGATCTCGCAGCCGCGTCGTCCCTCGCGATCGGATGTCTTCGTCATGTCGTGACTGCGCTGCTACCGATGAGCAGCGAAGGGGAGCACAAGAGGTGCAGAGGGGTCGTCTCTCTCGTCACTCAGCATTTCCCTGCTTGCCCCGTCTTGTCCTTTCTTCCCCTCGTGTCCCCACTTCTCGCCGCCTGCTACCGTCGACATTCGCGCTGCCGATGCCCATCGTGATGACCCAAGAGGGTGCATTCCCGCATCTCCCGAACTATGTCTGATGCTGACGCGGGACGTGCAGAGTCGAGGCGCAGAAGGAGGGTTGACCAGCTCACACTTGCGTAGGTCGTGGTGAGCTCGAACGCAAGCACGACGACGACGCCGTGGCTGAGTGCGACGATTCGAAGGCTGCTGTGGATGCCGCGCACTAATGAGCCGGTGTGTTGCACGGTGTGCTCTTGGAGGCAGGTGCTGGCATGCAGCGTGCGTGCCCGTCGTGCTCTTGTTGGCAAGGGCGGGCGGTGGGGTGCGCGGCATGGGGACCGAGTGACTTCGAGGGCGTAGTGTAGTCGATTGCGTACGCATCAACACGGAAGGTGGCGTGTACGCCCGGGAGTGGACGGATGAGGGTGGAGACGCAGCCGCTATACAAAACGCAATGATGGTCAATGCAGGGCCATACCTATGTACCAGTATCACGGCTCGGGGCATGCGATTTGAGCGGCTTGCAATGCACAGCGCGCGTGTGCGTTGTACTCATGCGTTGCGTTGTGCGTGCAGCGAGATGTGGGCTGCGGGCGTCGTAGTGAGGAGCCGATGCGGTGGCGGACGGGCGGACGGACGAGTACAGGGGGCATGCACAGAGAGTGTGTGAAGACGCTGCGAGCAAGATGGTGGAGGCAGCCGAGTGAAAGGTCACATTGAGGGCGAGAGGCGGCGGAGAAAGGGCAACGCGACCGGAAAAGGGAGCCAGTGGGATGTGTTGTCGTCGGTCAAGAAGCGTGGACAGCGTGAACGCGTAGCGTCACTGCCATCGCGTAGTCGGGGTGCCATTTCCAGCCGTACAAGAGCGGAGAGTCAGTTGCCCAAGACCCAAGAAGCTTCGTGTACGTGCTCCATCTGCAAGCTATTAGGAGGAGCGGTGCAAGGACAGGTGCATCCGAGTCGGGGCATGCACTGCACTACCACCAACACCAGAAACCTAGCGCAGCGAGGTTCCCGAACACCGCCGCCTTCGTGCGGAGCCGCGGCGGTACTCACGTCGCGCAGAAGCAGTATCATGTAGCCCTGCACGGTAACTTACAGCGCGCATGCACCCTGCTCAATCCCGCCCTGCCTCGCTCCACGGCATGCGTGCTCCTCAACATCGCCCGCTTCCACCCCACACGGGCTCGCATACGCCCGGGATCGCTGTCGTGCGCGATGCGCTGGCCGTCACGCTGGGCGACGCGGACGCGCTGAGGCTGAAGAGGCGCGAGGTAGAGATCGAGGGCGGTGTGGAAGCGTGTAGGAACATGATGGCGCGCAGGCAGTGGAAGGCGGCTCGGACGGCGTTCGGAGCGTGCAGCAGGGCATATGACGAGGAGAGCGCGGTCGTGCCGACGGGGATGCAGTACCGGGAGGTGTAAGCCGCTGTGGCGGAGGAGAGGTGAGCGGAGGCAGTCGAGGTACCAGGGTGTGTAGTGACCGTCATTGCGAGATATACAGTGAGGGATGGCGGACAGTGAAGGCGACTGTCGTGCTGGCGGACCACGGGGAGTCGAGCGAGGCGGTGCTCATGCGTTCTTCTTGACGGCGGCGTCCTTAACGAGGCCCCAGGGTTCGATGCGGACAACGCACCAGCGGAAGCCACTCCTTGGGGATCGATTCAGAGGTGGTCCTTTACCCATTGACTTGTGGAACGTCGATGTCTGCATCGTAAATTCTGAGATAATCATGCATGAATCTATGCTATGATATGTTCCCAAGAAGAAGATTTAACGGCGGAAGCAGACTGGCCGTTCTGTCATTAGAAATCACTTTCTCCGGAAATCTGGTGAATTCGGTAAGATCAAGATCTTCGCAGTGTTCCAGTACGGGTACATGTGCTTTTGGGCTCTCCTGGTTTTCTAGTATAGTAGCAATCTATCTAGCCTTTGCTCTGAGATAGTTTGGCTTTGACCCCAGGAGGGCACTTGCTTGAGAAAAAACTAGATTCTGTCGTGAGGAACAACCAGGTGTGACAAAACAGAAGTGCTTCCGTCTACTTTAGGAAGGTGTGACCTGGGTCCTCCGCCAATCGATGCGCGCTAACGCTGGGTAAAGGAGCAGAAGTGCGTGACACCTTGTGGCTGCCAATGTTTTCGCAATAGCAGCACTGAACGACACATTCATAAGCACAAAATATTCACCACGATACCTGAGACCATGAGCGATTGAATGCCGCTCATAGCGCCGGAGACGTTACCCATAGAAAGCAATCCTGGGAAAAGGACGTGCAGTACACTGTAATACCACCGATGACAGCCCGGTGCCGCAGCATAAGTTGGTAATCAACGATGACGATGAAGATAGACTTCTGCGAGCTATCTTGGTAAAGTCTCAACCGCGACACACGGCTATCGGAAGGTTTGAGCAGTTGTTGACCTATGACTAGACTCCAGCCACCCGAGGACCCGGCCACGAGGTATGCAGCAGCATAGCTCTGTTCAACATACACTAACATCCGTCATAGCTGACCAGAACAGCCTGTGGTATCCCCCTGAGGACATGGATCTTCGGTAGATCCCCCGGCGGCCGTGCGTGCAAGCTACAGGCAGGATTGCACGAGGCCAACGATTCATGGAAAACTGGGCGAGCAGCCAGTGCAACCTCTGCTTGTCTCCTACCCCCTACTCTCAACCCTCACAGACGATTCTTGCTTCGGAGCCAATCCACCATGCCCGCTAATCGTTATGAGTATCCAGGAACTAACCATGGGTCCTTCCCACGTCCGGGAGAAAAAAAGGTGAAGAAGTGTGGGGGTTGCGGAGAGACGGGACATACACCACAGGAATGCCACAAACGTGAAGTGCGTGTCCGCAGCTGTATGCATACTACTGCTCTCATAGTGGCGGGCTACACGTACAGGAATGGGTTTGCAAGAAGTGTTGGGAAAGTGGCCATGCGTTCTGGGAGTGCCCGCAGCAGAAAGAAGAATCTGGCCCGAAGTGCTACTTGTGCAACGGGACTGGTCACCAGAGCAACAAGTGCGCCAATACTGCGGTACGTGTTCGACTGCGCGCTGTTCACGTGTATGCTCACCTCGTTCTCTTTCGCGCCCTATTTTGCAGAAGTGGCAATGCAAAATATGCAAGCGAACTGGACATCAGTCTGCGGGATGCCCGAGAGTGCGCACGTACAAAGGCCGGATTTGTCACGGGTGCGGTGACAAGGGACACTTGGTTTCACAGTGTGCCAAGGCGACATGCTATGTACGTACTCACTGTCTCTTGCGAGCCTCTCGCTGATGGATCTCGAGATGTGCGGACTAACCGGTCATATCTCACGCAGCTGCCCGATGAAGAAGAAATGCGGTGAGCGTCCCTGTGAAACATTGTTAGCCTCGCTCACCATACTTCTTTATAGGCATCTGTATGACCTGTGGTGCCTCTGGGCATGATGCACGGTGAGACTTAGTTCTGCTGCATGCTGTTGACTGCATCGAGACTGAGTTTACGCCAGCGCGTGCAACGAGGGCTGGAACTTCAATGCTGGTCCCTCTCCGTTCGATGCGTCTCACGGTAAGCAGCAAGAGAAGAATGCATGGTCAGGACCGCAGTCCTCTCGCACTAGTGACGACGCTCCGTCTCCGGCCGCTAGCCACGACGAGGACTGCAACTGTATGCTCTGCGCTCTCGTCAAGAAGCGCAGGCCCGCGCCTCACTCCGCTCCGCCACCATCGACGGATAAGCGTCAGACGCATAGCGGCTCGGCCCACGAGGCTACTTGTTCGTGCCTCGTGTGCACGCTCGCGAAAGGTGGTCATAGGAAGTACAGTTTCGGGTTCACCTCGCCTGAGACGTCTAGTGGGCCTGGTTCCGCGCATGGACCCGCGTGCGCCTGTACTGTGTGCAGCCGAATACGGGCTCATGCGAAGCCCCAGACGCCCGGAGAGAGCTCTCAAGAACACAAGGCCATAGACCTATGGAACCGCGGACAGGCTGCGCTTGCCTTGGGCGAGACAGACACAGGGATCCGTCTGTTTACCCAGGCCATTGGTATGATTGTCGGGACTGGTTCACACTCTGACTCTGACTCTGACACTTTCGTGTGCAGCGAATGATCCAAGCGCCGCTGCGTTCTATGTGAGTCGAGGGGACGCCTTCGTGCTCAAGCGCGACCACGCCGCTGCGCTCGGCGACTTACAGCAGGCTTGCTCGCTCCTAAGCGCGGTTAAATCAGCAGAAAAAGTAGCGCAAGTCCTCGTGAAGGTTGCCCGGTGCCGCCTCTGCCTAGGGTCGTACGACGCCGCTATACTCGCCGTGCGGGAAGCGCTCAAAGCCGACGACGCCAACGAAGCCGCGCTCGCGTTCAAGCGACGCCTCGCACAGATACGGCAGACGGAAGAGGCGTACCGGCTCGCGAAGACAGGTGGTAGGTGGCGCGTGGCAAGAACGGCATGGGAGGCGTGCGTGGACGCGTACAAGGAAGATCAATGTCTCGTGCCCGTCGAGGTGCAATGCTGGGATTCGGAGCTGGCGGTGGCGGAGCGTTCCTGGGAGAGGGCGCAGGACATCGTTGGGTGCGTCCGGCTCGGTAGATGGAGCGTATCGTATGTTCTGTTGAGCAAGGGTTGACCATGGATACCACGAATTCTCCAGGAAGCTCGCCAGAGAACACCCGCAGGCCATGGTTGTCATCCTCGCGAAGACCACAGTACAGTTCTTGTGCGGCGACCTGGACGGCGCACTGAGGCAAGCCCTGAATGGGTTGAAGTTGGATCCCGACAATCGCGAGCTCAAGACTGTGCGTATACGGGTCAAGGCCACGTCGCAACTCAGTGCCCAAGGCGATGGGCACTTCGCGTCCCTTGACTTTGGCGCTGCCCTACAAAATTGGAAACGCGCTCTCGATGTGAGTACCCCTTCCAATCGGCTTGAACTGTGATTATGAGCGATGATGTGCTCACCTATTGCATGTTTATATTCATAGTTAGTCCCAGACAGCTTAGAAAATGGTGGAGGTGGACCACTCCGTGCGAAGCTGTTGACCAAGAGAGCGAAAGCAGAATACGAGGTATGAGGATTCGTTGCATCTACAGCCAGCAGGAACAGTGGCTGATGCAATGGCGGTTACAGCTCCAGCAATACGCCGAAGGGCTCAAGAGCGTCGACGCTGCGCTGAAGCTCGACATAACTCACTGGGAGGCGCATCTCGTCAGGGGATCCCTGAATTTCTCTCTGGAGCTGTTCGACACTGCGATCGATGACTTCAAAGCGTCCCTAGAGCACGCTGCGTCGGATGCGAGTAGCGCGATGTCGAAGGACATCGTGAGGATCAAGATGTGGTTGCAGGACGCTGAGATGTTCTCTGCCGAAGCGAAGGCTTCTACAAAAGATTATTACAAGATTCTAGGCGAGTTCACGCTTTGTGTCAAAATATGATGTTTCAGCAATGCTGACCATTCCGAGGAACAGGGTTGACCCCGGATTGCACACAGGCTAGTATACGCAGGGCGTACCGGATCGAATCACTGAAGCACCACCCAGACAAGGTGATTTGCAGGCGACTCATGCCATCGCGGAAAATTATCTCTGACAATCTGTAT
The DNA here is from genome assembly GCA_000344655.2 of Fomitopsis schrenkii. Lineage (NCBI taxonomy): Eukaryota > Fungi > Basidiomycota > Agaricomycetes > Polyporales > Fomitopsidaceae > Fomitopsis > Fomitopsis schrenkii. Next base: position 16,830 of record KE504260.1, on the reverse strand, counting down.
GTACTTAGGGCGGCATCGAAGAGAAATTCAAGTTAGTAAATGAAGCGTACTCAGTCCTTTCGGACCTAGATGCAAGACATGCATATGATGCTGAGCGGCAGAGCCCTGCTGGATCCGCCGATTACTATGACTGGGACTAGAAGGGGATGGTGAGCCAATGAATAATGGAATGCGAGTAAGCTGAACACATACAAAACCACGCAGTGCATATTACTGGTTAGGCCCAACACTCAAGTGCTCAAGTAGAGTCATTCAGCGTAGATTCTAGTACTTGGGGGCGCTCATTCATGCATTGTCGTTTATCACGGTAGCTCAGCTTGCGATCACCTTGAATAGCAAATGGTCATCACGAAGACGTGCAATACTGTTGAATTCGGTCACACATCGCTCCTGCCACTACTATGTGTTCGTCCACATGTCTGCCAGTGCATAGACCTCATAAATCGAGTTGCTGAGCTTATCCCGTAAGTATTGGGTGACCTAGACGCAGGCGACTCTCGAGGAGTCGTCGTGAGACGTCGGATGTGGCTGAGGCCCGTAAGCGCTCAACCTCGGACTACGGAGGGGGGATCCATTTAGTCACGCACACGCTCGTACCATGCGGCGCGTGAAGACGTACTACACAGTCTAGTCGCCATACACGAGCGGCTTACTTTCCGTACCAACCACTCAACTTCTTCCTATTCAATGTACCGAGCTCTGGACTCGCCGCTGACTATTTGCTAATGGGTGCATAGCTATCGACGTTGATGTCTTTGAGATGAGAAGCGAAGGTTTATGTGAGCTCTGTCGAAGTTACCAATGTTCGCCCTCACGCTAACGATCTCCAGATACTCAGCTAGTCTACCGCGACGGAAGCCTCGACCACGAGCCTCTAGCCCGCGTCTCAAGTCTGCATTCAAGAGACTAACGTTATGGGAAAGAAGAAGGATTAGGGGCGGAAGGCCGAGGATGAAGAGGTGGTCAACCATGCGAAGAAGCTATGCTACCAGTAGGATTTCGCGCGCAAGGCGTATGAGAAGCGGATCAGGCAGATGAAGGACCAGCCAGTTCCACTCGTCACGCGTCAAGACAGTCTCGTTGTGGGCGCTCAGACTGGCGGATTCGTCGTGCCCAGTACGCCACAGAAGGGCTCCCAAGGTCTCGCCACCGGCCTCTCCATCTCGCCCGTGAAGCTTGATCCCGCTAGAGTTGACGGACGCGAGAGTCTAGGTGTTCTGCCGCTGTGATAAAACATGGTTGGCGCGTAGACAATGTGAGTGGAGCCAGCAATGACATGCCTTCGGAAAGAAGGTGCTTTCATCGAGGACCGCGGCGACACGAACGAAAGGCTCTCGAGCGGGATGTCGGCGCCCCATGTACCCTGGCTCTCCGAGTTTGTTGGGACTACTAGTGCGCTGTTTGGTGAAGCGACGGTGCGCCGACCATTCCACCTAATTCATTTCTCAGTAGACTGCGTACGGGTGGGATTGTGGTCATACGCACATAGCCAGAAGTGAGTTTACGTAGACTGCGTCGCAAGTTGAGTGAGACTTCGCGGAGACGTGCAGGAATTACCCACGTGTACTCGCAGGTATATAGAAAATCATGGACCACAATGTCTTGTTTTTATCATCAACCAGGAACTAAATCATCGAAATTGAGTACACGGTGCAACGTGTGTGATCATGAAAACTGACGAGAACGAATGCCATGGCCTGTGAAAGCCTAGTGTGATTGCCTTGTCAGAACATGTTGGGAAGATTGGAGCACACCTCTTGCTCACGATGTGCATATACCTCGAGTGATGGAATAATTGATCAGCTTCGCGATCATGCTGTCGGAGCTGCATAAAACGTCATAAGAGGAGCCATGTGCCCGACGCTATCGGGACACGAACTGTGTATAGCCCGTCTTCGCGTCCTGCAAATGGTAGCATAGCCATACAGTGATATAGACGTCCACGATTGCAGCCAGCCCAGGACGCAGTGCCCCTGTTATCTGAGAAAGCATTGTCACTGACTAATGAGCACCGATATTCACACTCAACAGACCTTTGCGTTCGAGTAGGCATCGACAATGCTATTTGCAGGCCGGCTATGAGCGCGGAAAATTAGTCACTCGGCCAGCGTGCAGATCACGAACAGATAGTCACATTTGGAGTGCGCCAGCTTCATGGAGGTTTGTGAATAAGATACGTGAATCATCTACGATGTGTGCACATACTCAAGCCCGCAGCTATGGATAATCAACTGATCAGCTACATCATGTCACGAGCATTACCCATGCAACGTACCAAGTGACCCCAATGCGAGAAGCAGCTGCACGAGGGTTCATGAGCACTCAGATGTCAAAAAATTTGGCGGACATAACAGTACCGGCAGTAGCATAAACAGCGGCCAGTGCCTGTTTCGCTGAGATTGTTGGAGGACTTTGGTGCATCAGCAGCATTAAGGAAACCCTGCCACAAAGCAACTTACACCTCCATATCGTGTGAAAGTAGCAGCTGACGTGGTTGTGAGATATAGTATTGAACGTCGAGGCTTATGTAGTGATAGTCACCATTGGACGATGAATATAGTAGTGCACTGCGTGAATGGGTCAGACGGCGCGATGGTTGCAAGGGAGCGGCGAACATAGCCTCATACCGAAACTATAAACTCAATCTGCCATACTTCCAATGAGCAACGGAATGCGCATTGCCAGTGCAAGTCAGAGACACGCACAGGTACAATGCTGCATCGGTAGTCAGTGTATGGCATAGAATTTGGTGTGCAGCATATTCACTTACCCCGGTAACCTCTCCACGAGCGCCAACGCATCACCGTGGGTGAAAATCAGAAGGTTCCAAGCACACTGAAGCACAATCAGAGATGGGACGAACGTGGCAGGGTAAGATACCTACGATCATGTCTACTGTGGTTTTCCCTGTGTCCAATATCCTGCAGGTACTAAGTATGAGCATTGAGACTTCGAGAAGGACCAGACCGGCAGGTTGTACCAAATCAGAATAACCTTTACACAACATTCGGGAGAATATGAGCGTTCAATACGAATCGAAAGCGAGCAGGGCGTACAGTGAACTTGATGTATGCATGGTCACCCGTATCATGCGTGAAATAATGGGTGAGGTAATACATCACCTGGCCGCAGGTGCAGCCGTAGAACCTACATGGCGCAATTAGCATTGTCATGCACACAAGGCTAAGAATTGGCTGCCGGCTTACGCACATCAGAGAGAAGAACGCAACGAGTAAGATGCAGCCCAGACTGCCGTTAAGCCCGTCCTCGAAGGTTGCCATCGTTGCCGGCGGGAGCAATCGAGCCAGGGGTGTTAGTGGGCAATTTGGGATCTGCGCGACGACCGATGTGCATTGTGGCGAGAAAAGGAGTGTACAATATATGCCGAAGTCTTGAGGCGAGTATGCGGGGCGTTTCCACAGGGGCATGTCAAGTGGCTCGCGCAACGTCCCACCAGGACACATAGCCACAATGTTGACGATGAGATTGGCGAAGTCGACAGCGAAAATATCTGTGTCAGAAGCAGCTGAACTAAATGTGGAACAACCTTGCTTCGAGGTCACCATTCCGTGAGGAAAATAACAGACATCGACTCTGTCTGGAATGAGGCGGGGCCCCGATCACCCCTTACGGGACACCCCAGCTTGTCTGAGCAACTGTATCACATCGGTCGTCGCCATCCTCCGTGTGTATGACTATTCCCGGCACATCAGACAGGTATGAATAGATGACTAGGATGAATCGGCGTAGCTATCTACCCAACAAGCGATGCTATCGTAGTCCGGCAGGTCCTCCAGGGGAGCGGTGCGCCGTGTCATCAATCATACCACTGGCATGCACTGTGACGGATAGCACTGGCAAGAGGTTGCAGATTCAATGTCACGGTCATGATAATCTCTTCCGAGGACGTGGAGTGTCCTCGAGTTCAGCGTGCCAGGTAGTACGAACCAGTCAAGAATCATGGCGACGAACTCAGAAGGAGATGACCCATCTCAAGGGTGTTAAACGATATGCGGATCCCGCCAACTTCCGGAAGATATTACGCAGAAAGGCCCAGCCTGGGCCTTGCGCACCAGTGCCGCACTGTCACCGTAAGACAGTGACATCGACTGATCGACTGGGACGCGCATGCTACCGAACAGCGTCTGTCGCGCCATTGCAAGTGCTGGTTCTTCGCGTCTATGCTGACTTCCAAGCGAGGGAAACACGATAGTTGATATCCGTCAGTGATTCAATGCACTAGACACCATGATGAAACGGGACTCACCGGCACCTTCTCCAGGCCGTAGTTGTGTTGCACATTCAATGAGAATGTGCAACTTACTGTAGTCGCAACTTGTCAGAGTTTCGTGGCAACCTGCCACGTAAAGCATGTCGGACGAGAGCATGAAACACGAGTCAGAGTGAAGAGGTGGACAACGACGACGACGGTCAATCCAGCCATGGATCCCACAGCGTTACCATCTCACGCGCGCACTTCCCGGACACAGGCACCGTGACCGCGTCCAGGTGCACTAGAACACACCGATGTACAAAGATCTCAACTCACTTGGTGGAATATTAATGGGCCCAGGTAGACTCGGAGTCAGTCACAGTGTACGTTGAACGTTGCCATACAGAAGAAGGCTGCGTCGCGGCGCCGCGCGGTAAGTTGCACGTTCAACTCCGAGTTGCTGCTTGTTGAAAAGTCCTGCTGTACGTTGTATATCAAGACAGGATTGTTCAGCATTGTCGACATACCCTAAGGGAAGGCTTCAGATGCAAGGTGACTGTGGTGACTGACAAGACGGTTGAGGGCAAATCTCGGCGGTAAGCGCCGATGCCACCTCGTGCTGACGCTGGCGCTATCACTGATCGCGGCATGTCCAGACGACTACCTTGCTGAAGACTTGCTTTAAGCGCCGCTGCTACGCCCGGCAGGGTCCGATATGCTCTTCTTAAGTCGAGGACATCGGTATATTGGGATTTGCGCGGTACGGGGCGCACTCCGGACCGGGCGCACGCACGTGACTTTCCCGTCACAGGTGTGACAGGGCCGCGTCAGCCTGCTGGCCGCCTCTGCTCTCACTGTCGCTCGCATCCCCATGGCTGCCCCGCGCGCACCCCCGTATCTGTCCCGCCATGGTGAGTAATCAGTATATGTTGTGGAGTATGACTTTTGCAGAACAGCATTGACGGTTCTTTGTAGTACTACTCAGCCCACGCGCAACAGGGCTACTTGCCACTGCCTCCCTTCTGCCCTGCGAGTGGGCGCAGGCCCGGGCTTGCACTCGCCGCTGCGAGCCGTGTCTCGAGGTGCCCTTCGCGGGAGGATGCCGGGCAGACTGCTTTGACCTTCGGGACGAGCACCGAGCCCCCCTCCTGCTTGTGGATGTCCCTATGATCGTGTTTGCGGCCGTGCGCTATTTCTTTTGGCTGCTGCGAGCCGTGTCTCGGGTGCCCTTGCAGGAGGATGCCGGGCGGACTGCTTTGACCTTCGGGCCGAGCACCGAGCCCCCCTCCTGCTTGTGGATGTCCCTATGAACGCGTTTGCGGCCGGCCTATTTCTTTTGGCTGCTGCGAGCCGTGTCTCGGGTGCCCTTGCAGGAGGATGCCGGGCGGACTGCTTTGACCTTCGGGCGAGCACCGAGCCCCCCTCCTGCTTGTGGATGTCCCTATGAACGTGTTCGGGTCGTGTGCTTCCTTGGAGTTGTGTGGCGCAGTTTATGTCCGACTGCGCTGCATCCTGGGTGTGCTTGCGGGAGTGCGCTTAGCTGCAGTATCTTACCCGCGATCAATGAGCCAGGTAGCTACAGTTTGACTGCTGCCGAGACCACCGTACCTGCCGTGTGTGCACCAGTGAGTTGGCCTGTGTGCAGAAATGCCATACTGGCTGCCCTTTTGGGCCCGCGTTTGGGACAAAGCCCTGGACCCTGGGCTTTGTACGCGCAGCCTTGCACTTAAACTCTTTCATCGCGCTCACAGTGGAGAGCATACACTAGCTGCCTCAATGGCGGGACTGTCGCTACTCCTCTGCCGCCTTGAGGAGCATCCTGACCTCGCCTCGACTCTTACACTGCCTGCTATTGTCCAATTCATTGTCCATGCATTTGCGTTGAAGGACAACATCCTCCTAACGCAACCGGCCAGCCATGACCCTAATACAATACCAGAGCATCTCTCTGTCTCCGTGAAGGAGTACTTGGCCTCTGTCGCCAACGTAACTGTCGACCAGGTTGTGGTGCGTTGGGCAATATCCCGGGAGATCACTTGGGATACCAATGAAGTCAAGAGGATGTTTGAAGGGAAGGAGGATGCTTTCAGAAGCCATGGGTGGATCCGGGGTATCAGTACGTTGTGTGCAGTTAACGAAATGAACTTGCCGCCGTACGACAACAGCTGGTGTCACGCAGTCTGTCATCCCTCTCTGCATAGCTCAACATTGTGGTGCGTACTCTTCCGCACCATGTATGCTGCTCTGGTACATTTTATGGTACCAAAGCAGAGAGTGCGCAGGGATTCATTGAATCCATCTCAGAAAACACTACTTGCCAAATCGGGCAAGGGGCGCCGTGCGCCCGGCGGCTGAGTCCGTAGGGGCGCAAATCCCAAATTACCGACTTTCTGCTTAAGTCAGACACGTCGGTGGCAGACGGTGCTCAGCCAGTCTTCAATTCGACAATTGGATAATTGGTTACAAATTATCGTATCCGTGCCCCGCACCATCCATGGCGTCATCCTTGCTGTCCTTATCGTCCATCAAGCTGTACGAGCTGACCAGAGATGTAATCTTCGATCGCACGGTGCCTTGAGTAGTAATAGCCGGTACGGGTTGTGCGTTCTTCAACTTATCCTATGTATATTTAGGCAAATTTCATTTCGAGTCGCAACGGAGCACATACCTTCGCTCCGGCCGCAGTCCACAGACGGATTATTTCCTGTGGAGCATACTGAATGTCAACGGTGTGCTCACCGTCCTTGGGGTAGACGACGATGTCTGCGAAGACCAACACCTCTACAAAATCCCCTTTCCGGAAGATCAACTCGGTTGCCCTCTTCACTGTACCGTCGGGACGTTGCATCCCAAGCGACAAGCGATGCGTTACTTTCCAATCATGACGTATGTTGGCAGTGGCATGCTCGTCAGCCTCTGGAAGGCTAACGCCAACAACGGCGTCCGGTGTTGCCAATGGGACCTGGCGCATAGTTTAGTTTGTACATGTTACGTAGTTACCAGCGGAAAATTACTTTGGTAAACACACGACGCCGAAGGTTGATGGACATGTCTTTGTGTTCGGGTAAACGGCTTTGAGCTCTGACATCGTCGTGGATAAATCGGTCGAGCGATCTCAACACTTCGATTTGCGGCTCGAAAGCAGCTGCATGATCGTTGCCTACTAGGGTGATGAATTGAACTGCACTCTTCGCACCGTCCGGTGTCCTATGTGCACACGTAAGTTATGCATAGCGTAGGGGATTGATAGCTTACTTGTTCCAGTTCCCCAATGGGCGTATGTCCATGTTTGCGACGAATCCATGCACGCGAAAAAAGACCCTGTGTTGTTCCGTGGTGCGTCCGTCTTTAAATAACGCTGGCGACCAGAGAAGCGCATAGAGTGTTCTTTTTCCGCCTCTGACGATGACCTTCGGAGCGTCGGTATCAACGGTCGTTTGTGCCCAGTCACAGATGTCCTCGTAAAGGTATGGCACGACCTGCCATTCTTGAAGCTGCTCGAGAGTGCTCTTATCGGCAGCGGCACGTCCCAGGCCCGCAGGCCACATGTCGCGAAGAAGCGATCCATTTGGAGCTGGCGTTTTCGCAGCATTCAGTCCCGGTTTTGTACATATGAGACATGGACAGGCAGCCACTCACCGAGTAGAAGTGCCATTTCAAAATTTGCGCTAGACACTTTCGAAGACAGCGTAGAACACTTTTGGAGGATGTAGCACGGAATCACCTCAACCGAATTATTATATGCACGGAGGCTGACACCGAGCGGTGGAGGCGGACGCTCACCTGTGGATGGCTCGGCCTAATTGAGGTTGTCCGGCTGAGTAAACCGATCGATCACGGATGCAGAGCGTTATCCGCGCGGCAGCTTCGACGGATTCACGGCTGTCTCCAACCACCAGCTTGTGTCGATCAGTCATACTATTAATGACGTCACTGCCGACAAAACGGTTTGCGGGTGCGCAACGTTCGGTAGCCGTAGACCACCAGGTGATTATGCCGGGCAGCACTGGACCAGTCGTATAAGTATACGCTGTTCAGGCATTTTACCACAACCCATTATGCCCCATCTAACGGTCGATTTCATAACTGTACGTATGTCCAGTCAGTTTCACGATCACGTCAACGGCATTCACATACATCGTCAGGACATCGTTTTATCCAACTGGCGATCTCGCGGCATGGTGACATTGTTCGTTCTGGTGGACCGCGATGGCGTTCGGTGGTTGGCATTACCAGAAGTGCAAACCCGTGGAACTATTTCTGTCAGCGTGTTTGTGACATAGTTGAACCCGAACAATCTCTATTACGGATCAACATTCCTCAATCAGATTGTCGTAACATACACACTTTGCGTAATTCCAGGTAAACACGGCACACGCTCCAGTCCCCTTTATGTAACAACCGACCGGTGTTGTTGCATTTCGACTTTACCACATGGATGTCGATGAGTACCAGATCTCCTTTCGACACTTCGCACGCTGGCCAGTGTGGCATAATGTCGTACGGCCGAACTCTCGTAGTAGCATCGTAGCAGTCATAGAATGGAGCAATCTGCAATGACCACATCATCAAACCGTTTACAATGTGATCCTTCAGCTTACCCGACGTGTCCGTTCGGATTGGTATACCATATGCCGTCTCGCCGTCAAGCATCCCATTCGATGTGGCTCAACTGGAAAAGTCGTTACAAGGGCCCAACGAGATGTAGACATACGTACACCTTAGGCCGCCTGAAGTTTCCAAGTACGATGTCCATTGTGCGTATTCTTCGCGGTGAACCGGAGTCACTGATATCTCCACTTCTCTACATGGTTGACCGTCGTCCGATACGAGGCAGCATCCTTGTCCGTGGACTTCGCCGATGATCCAAAAACGTATGGGGTCGCCATTAACAGCCAATTTCCGTGTATGGTCTGCAAGGTTAACAGGCATCCAGCCAGTCGGTGGGAGTGGTTTGCGCAAGTTGTATCGCATGTCTCCTTCATCGGACATGGCTATGAGTCATCGCATGCGCCTTGCGGGTCCTCAAAAGAGTGGTAAGAAGGAGAGCCTGACTAGATTCACACCTGATGAGTATGTTGTCCTTGATCCATGAACCATTGTTGTGAGCAATGAACATGCCCCCACCGTTGTCGTGGCGTTCTTTGTGTTTATAAGTGGATTGGATCATTGATAAAGGAGAATGACACTCACCATTTCCAGTCTCCTCCTTACTTTCGGTAGCCATTCGTCAAGGCAGAGGTAGCTTGGTGGTGTGTTTGTCACGCTGGTGCAAGGCGAGGAAGCAACGAAGAGGGTGGCGTAGAAGAAAGTCGGTTTGACACGACGACTGCCGCACACGATCATGTCAGGCCCATTGAGAACAGGCCTGACAAAGGCGCGACCATTCTGACGCAAATGCAATAGTTTCGCGTGGGGCAAAAGCTCGCACAGAGATTATGAGACAGAAGCAGAGTAACGTAGGGACGGGGACGTGCCGCGCATGCATATCCCATAATTATGACAGATAAGTGTGCACAAAGTCAAGTAATAAGAAAGAACTGTCGCTCATACGTAGAAAGCTATTTTCGCATCTAAATTATTGAATGCCGTACAACGTATGATCAGAATGCGTCGTCTTCTTCATCCACGTCATCTAGCAGATCTGGTGGTGCGGTCTCTGGCCCGACGAAGAGCAAGGAAACAGCGCCTAGCTCAAAGCCGACTCTGTACCTATCCCAAGTTCCTCTGTACGCAGTATTGCCCTTCTCGTCGCATTTCCAACGGGTAAGCCTAGCTTCCACGATGACGAGGTCGTTGACACCGATTGATGATGCCAGGTATTTCTCCATCTTCTTGTAATCGCAAAACTGTTTTTGAGCGTTGTAGCACGCATCGAAGATAGTGGCCTAGCACAACCAATTCAGCAACCAAGGAGGCTAGTGGCATTCGAGTTACTCACCGTTCCCACTGTTTCTCCCTTCGAGCGGTACGTCATACTACGACTCGCAATTAACGTCCCATCATTGTACGCATTAGGAGCTTAGGATGGGAGCTATCAATATGTTGTGCACTTGGAAGTACTAGACAGCAACGCACCCTTCCAACCGTCGTACGAGTCAAGGTGCGTAACCCACTTGTCATATTCTCCAGATACGATAGGCTTAACTCGTATGGATACCCTTCTGAAAGGTTCCCCTTTGTTGCTTCGCATCAGCCAGGCTCCATCGTGCACGACTTCCCCAACGATCCAAAAGCGCATAGCCTTCGTCGGGTCAGATGCGAGGGTGCGGTACTCGATAAAACTTTCCGATGTTATCTTTGACCACTGCGTCGAGGATTTCGGCGGTAGACGCGCAATATTGTATCGTCTGCCCTTGATGTTCTCAGACTGTACGATGTCGCGGAGGCGAGTACAAAAATGTGAGTTAACATCGTGGCATGACGTTAAATGCACATACGTTAATATGCCCTTCTGCGCCCAAGAGTCGACATAGTCACTGTCATACTCGGCCGCGACGTTGTCGAATGACGCAGACTTAGTTGTGACCGCCCTGCTGGCACTAAGTTTCTACACACGACATAGTAAGCCAAGCACTCACTTTGCGATCTCGGTCGTAACCGATGGAGGATCAACGCTCGGTTTCTCTCGCGTGAGCTCCTCTTCACCTGCAGGTGGATCTCCTCCAGACAGCGTCGAACGATCCCTGAACCGTCGTCACGCTAGAGAGAAGGCAAAATAGCATGACCACGTACGAAGCTGCCCCTTCGGGGGGGGATGAAGGTGGCGGCGACAGAGGCGTCAACTGCTGATAATCCTCCTTTTTCGCGGTGTTGTCGGCATGTTTCATGCTAGACAAATCAAAAAGGAGCGGTGTAATAACGGCAAATGGTACGCACCGTTTTTCTTGAACACTGTCAGAGGTCGAGTTGTCATGCTGACGCTTCGTTCCAGTTGAAGGGGCTGAGCGTCTTTGATCTGTAGCCATGGTGCGAGGGGGCATGGCTATCTTTCGCCCGCCTGTCTATGCTTATAAGTGTTTTAGAGGGGCTATGCGCACACAGTGACCCCCTTTGTTTCTTCGCGGAAGAGCGACTCCCCGGAGTACCCGCTCCATCGGCTGCGTCGGATGCAAACGGGAAAAAATTGATCCGCGCATTGCAGTTCCCCGTACGTCGACGTCATCTTCAGTGCCTCGTTATGATTCTAAGTCCCAGGCCCCACTAGCGGCCGCACACGCGTGCATTTCGTGCAGCTCATAGCGGAAACTCCGTAGGCATTCGAGAGCGGAAGGACAAATTTCATATGCACCTTTTCAGAGAGACAATGCACAGGGGTCCGAACGTCGTAAGCATATGTCCGCATGTGATTATACGATGGGATGATAGTGGCCAAACAGATATCGCAGATGGGCACAGGCAGTGTACAAGAAATAGGTGAAACGATGAACGACAGGCTCTACGGGTGTAATGTTCCATTCAGGAAAAGGCTGAATGCCGCGGATGAGCCCTAGACATGAAAGAGGAGAGGTATCAGACATACGTTTGAACAGCCTCGACTATGCGAGCGTCCTCTCCCAACCGCAGGTGAACCAACCGCCCCCGGTTTCTGACAGCACGTCGGAAAACAAGTAGGGAGCCGCGCCATTGGACTCCTGGCATCATCGCAGCAAGGGCATGGTTATGTTGACCAGCCAGGTTGTTGTCGTGTTGGAAGTATACCCGGTAGTTGATGTTTTGCGGCGACCCAGGGTGAAAAGCTATGGCAACGTCTGCCTGCTCGGTGCGTCTGTTCTGTCTGTTATCCCAGGGTGGTATAGCGATATCGATGCTGCCATCGAGCGGATAACGATGAACGCAAGCATGTACATATCTGCCGACACCGTGCCGGTCAAAGTAATACGCTCGAATAGATACGACCTTGTGCAGAACGTCAGTTAGGAGGCCCCGTGCAAGTGAAGACCGGTACCTGGTGAGTAGCCACTGGTTGACGCACATGCAGAATGCGACGTTGACGACACATTGCCAGCAGGAGTAGGAGAGTTTGAAGCACGTTTACAGCTGCGAAGACGTAGACAAATAACATCGCAGTGAGAAGACAAGTGACATCCACGGTAAGTTGGTTGCTAGCATACTAAAAGCAACCGACAGAATATATGGGATTTACCCGCTGGTGGCGGAGTTAGGACCTTGACCGACGATGTTGTCAGTCCGTTTGCATGTAAATCAAGTGGCTCAGCTGACGACCCATTGCTATCTTGAGATTGACGGGCACAACCTCTTTGAGACAGGAGTGACCAGTAGCAACTCCATCATGAAACCACGATTGTCCAGACGCGTCTAGGAAACGGCTCGTGAAATGGTTTCCGCCTAGATAAAGACACCCAACCAGTCGCCACCGATGCACATTACCCTCTAATGTGTAGGACAGCGTGTCAGAAATGACGGGAATTGCAAATCTACCCGTAGAATGTAATTCGAAAGAAATAAAAGCGGGGGGTCGACACATTTGACGGCGAATCATCATGAGAGATTGGCACTGAGAACAGTGGTTTTGACAAGGTGAATCTTCAAAATGCGCTACCAAATAGTCCTGTGTCGATCTAAAGGCTTGTTGACGCGACATGACAGCAAGGTCAATACAACTGCTGGCAGACTCATACTCTCTTTGAGATCGTGAACATAATGAACAATGCACCGCTGAACGCAGTACCGGTTCATCGTTCTGTAACAGGCTTTCTAGAAGCAAAGAAGCAGAAGTAAGAGCACGTCCTAGTGGAAATCCGGTTGCATTCCCTGAGCGAACGGTGGTTCTGACATCGTCTCGCAAGCTATCTATTGCAGAATCAGGAGCATGCGGGAGCGACGTCGCCAAACGTTATAAACTAGCGAGGGGCTCCGATCGTGCAATGTGCCGGTCGGTGCAGGCAAAAGCAGAGTAGCTGTTATATATGACGTTTATAACACTGTCATACGCGCAACTCCAATTTATGTTATCCCATTTAGGGGCACGAGGAGGAGAACCTGTTCGGATCTGCCTGCTATTGTTACGAAAAGGTAGAGTGTCGTGTGTCGTGGGACACGCACGTTTTCCATTAACATTTATGACATCGTTAGATGTGTTAGATCCAGAGAGGGTATCTACACTGTTGTCTACAGGAGCCGGGCTAACTAGAAACTTGTTAGCAGTAAGCACAGTTGTTCCTTTCGACGCTGCAGGTCTAACGTGTTTGGCGCTGCGAGCATGTAACGAAGAAGATGAGTTGGAGTTATCTGAGGTCGAAACAGTGCAGGGCTCAGGCAGTGCCCTCAAATCACTCAATTGGTCGTGGGCCCAGTGTAAAGCAGGATGTACACCGGCCGGAACGAACCGTATTCCTTTAGCTTTCTGCCAAGTTCGAATTAGAGCATGCCTGGAATCACCCTTTATATCACGGCTGAGCTCTCCACGCGCACGCATTGATGTTATCTGGTTCAAAATTTCAAGTTCACGAAACTCTCTCCGCAAAGGACCAATCTGTTGTCCAGTTATCTTTGACCGGTCTAAAGAGCCCAATATCAAAGTACCTTCCAAAGATGAGCTACGAGATAAGCATGTGTATATAGACTGGTGAGTGCGGCAGTTAGTCAAATGACAAGGATTGTAGGGTCGTGTTCTTCCTTGAGCACCGAAATCGGTCATTGCAAAGTTGAGAAGTATTGATACTTGTTCTCTATCCCATTTAATGTCTTTCCCAACAGATTTTGCAGTTAACGAGACACGAACAGAACGTCGAGAGATGGGAACCACATTTGTTGGTAAAGACCCGATGTGAATGTCCCGAGCAGGCGACGTCAGGAACACAAACAGTGTATCCAAGACCGGGCGGCCTCGCAACTCGTGGGAGTTCCATGCGACGACTCGACCCTCCGCTCCATTAGTAGCGCACAGCTCCGTTGCTTCATTATTCTTCAACAAAACAGGCATTCCCGTGCAAAGAGGTAAAACTCCTGCGTGATTGTCAGTCACATGAGGCGGTAAGTTCCATAGCAGTTCTTGAGTCACAGGGGGGATGCATGATGACGTGTTACCGTAGGCACCGGAAGACGACACTCTTTGGTCACTCCGTAGAGACGATGAGGATTCAACTGTTTCAGGCCATTTGTCTACTGAGTAAAAGTAAACTAGCTCCTGCTTGTGCTCAGCTGCAAACCGCACCGCGCCCTCTCGATTCATAGCATCCCGATCTACATTCAAGGCGGTAATAATAGACACTCCGCGAAACTGGGGCTTTTGTAGAGAAGGCGAAGATGGAGAACGACCGACGATGCGCTGTTCAAGCAGTTGTATGTCAGAGTCTGTGCATGCTCGGTAGCGCATGTTTTCTAATGCTGTGCGAAACTGTTGATCTTCGACAGATATTCCTCGCTGGCGCATGTTGCGCTTGAGAAGAACAACAGTCGTAAATTGGTGCCACAACCCCTTTCCTATAGCAGATTCTCGGTGATGTGCAGTCATACCAGCAGACGTGATGGATGAAACATTCTCTGAATACAACGAATAGTGTCCTCTGCCTGGCGGAGGTAATTGAGCGAAGTCACCACAGAAAATTACACTTTTTCCTCCAAAAGATATGGATGGCTCACCGAATATTTTACAAAGCTGAGAGCTAATACACCCCACATTAGAAGTTGATGCCATAGATATCTCGTCAAGGAGGATAGCATCAGTTCCATCTAAGGACCCACGTTTTTTGGTTAGAGACACTTGCCTGCCGGCACGAATTCCAAGTGCGGAATGATAAGTCTGACCGTCAATGTTGCATGCTGCGGTCCCTGTAGGCGCAAGTACGAGAAACCGGTTAGCCTCCCCTCTAGCGCGTAAGAAAGCCATGATAGACTTTATAACCGTTGACTTGCCAGTCCCTCCGATGCCACCAATGTACATTCGAAGAGGTGTGCTATCATGTCGGTGGAGGTGGCCTGTGACGAGTCCGAAGGCTAAAAGTTGCTCTTCATTCAAAGTAAACTCTTGAGCGATGTGGTGCATGAGCGAGACGGTAGTGTCTTGCAGTCCACAAGATGGAGAGTATAGATTGTAACGCTGCATAAATGTTAAAAACATCGACTTTGTAGCGATAAAAACACAATTTGCGTCATACTCAAAACCAATTGGCTTGCTCCCATCCGGTCTCGAATCATGTACCGACAACAGGGAGGTTGAGGGTTCGTTCCTACGCTGCACAGCACGTTCTCGTGCGTCCTGCAATACATTGTTCCATACTTGCGCAGACATGTGAGTACTATGTGATAACTCGGGTACGGAAGACGAATATCCTGTTACTAAAGAAGAGTCACCGTACAACCGGCGGACCACGCGACCGACTGCATCCATTTTATCAGTTAGATGCGCTAAATAGTGGCCTAAGGGACTGCTGGGATCGTCTAGTACAGAGGTCATAGCGTCATCGTTGATTGCGTTGTCTATGGTCTCGACGTGATCATCAGCAAAGGTATCTGCTGTATTGTCTGTAACCGATAAAAATGACCCAAATGACTGGTCCGCTTCTTGCGCACGACGAAGGGCAGAATAATCGTCTCGCGCATCAAGACATTCGTAAAGAACGTTCATGTTCTTCATAATTTGGACATGTTCTGGCGCGAAGTCGACGTCATTGAATGCATTCTCCCAACTAGCATGACCTGCAAGGAGATCATCGCCTCTTCTCCACCCACCAGGTTTAAAAAAAGTTAGCATTGCTCGGCAGTACGTTTCGCGAGAACCGACATCCCTTCGGGGTAGTGTAGGACCCACGAAATTCAGAGTAAAAATGGTGCCGTCTCGCACATCGTGGACTGCATGCGAAGAAGATAGAGGATGTTGAGCCTGAAAGACATAGCCCGCAGCAAGGGTATGATTCGTCATGTCATCTGTTGCTGGCATTGATTTTGTTCTCGATTTCTTGACCACTGTTGTAGCCAAGTAAGTATATAGGCACATTGAATCATAGAACATGGGACGGTAAATGTAATCATTGACTCTGTAGTATGGAACAACATTTTCCCTTTCTACCCCGATGAGAACGCGCTCTGACTGGTCCTCCGCGGTATCTTCGTTGCTCACTTCTAATACGCTGACAGTCGTAGATTGAACGTAAGAAACGTAAGATGTCCAGTAAAATGTTTTGAAAACCTGATCTGTATAGTGGTCGGGATTGCCTAGTAAGTATGCACATGCAGTCGGACCACCTATCTGCTGCATAGCAGACAACGCATTCACGATTTTGACAATGAGTAGGCGAGCAGCAGCGTGATCTCCGGAAGTGTTCACTATAATCTCGTCCTGGCGATCGAGCACAGCTTTAATAGTAGCGAATGAATCAACAGGCCGGTAGGCTGCTTTTGAAACATAGTCAGTCACATAAGCAATGACTGCTCGCACTTGTGTCCCTGATAAAAGGCAAGTAACATCGTGGTTGCACCTCAAAAGATAGGCCAGGACGGGATTAAAAGTGTTAATCCAAGCCTCGCTTTTCCTGAATTGTATAGCACCGGTATCCGGATCCACAGTAGTGTACGGCCTGACTTCCCGAGGATAACGGGCTTTACATACACTGGCAGATGTACGTTTACAGCCTTTACTGTGTGTCTGAGAATGG